>JAOBRG010066446.1:0-21274 GCA_027574985.1 Umimayanthus nakama | reverse complement strand
CGGACAAGCACATCAAGAAGCGAACCAGAGGCGAAGCAGCGCAGGTTACTGTGACCGTGGTCAGAGATAGGAAAATCCTGCCTGCTAACGAATAGGCTAAGAACCATTCATAACTCAGCATTTGTTACTGTGACCGCAGAGGAAAAAATAAAGAACAACATGCATGAAACAAAAAAGGGGCAAGCACCTTAAACGAAAAATCGTGTATCAAAAAAACGAATTTTCTTGGATTTTAAATTGCAGTCGGGGAGGGAGTGGTTATAAGGTTCTCTCTCAGGTAGATGCAAACATGTATCAATTAGGTTGGTTTTAAACAGAGTAAACGAATTGTTAGATTTAATGCAAGATGGCAACGAGTTCGGCATCCTAATGATGGGTGGAGTCCTGTAGAAAACTTGAATGTGTTCAAAAGTTTTAAAAATTATAACTACAAGGTTCATATTTTCGCGTTTGATATCGGACACAAAAGTTCACAGGAATCTCCTCTTGTCAGTGGATAACTTGCATGGCCAGAAAAATTACTAATGCTGGCCAGGAAAAAACATTACCTCTTTGTCTTTCAAGTCTCCATCCTCGTCATCAAATGACTGGTCCTGAACAATACTGAACAAAAACAGTGAACGTGAGTTAAAGAAAAGTATACAGTGCGAAAAACTAAACCTTTATTTGAATTAATTAAAGAGCCCCACCTATTGGGTATGTAAACGGCCGTTCCGGACGCACTTGGGCCAACACACCACTTCCTTTGACTGCTTGGTTCCTGCAAAAACACAAATATACCGATAATATTATTTTTCTTTGGTAAAGACTACGTTCTTCCTTGAAATTTGATTAATAATAATAATAATAATAATAATAATAATAATAATAATAATAATATAAATAATAAAAATAATAATAATAGTAATAATTTAACAGCAAAAATACAGTCAAGTTCTAAGCGCTTTACAAAATGCTAACAAAAAACTAATTACTAATTACAAGTATTTTAATACTTTTTAAAAGCTGATAATTTACACATTAAAAATTGACTTTCGCTGTATTAATAAAACATTAAAAAATATGACTAATTCGGGAAAATTTTATAAGCGCTCTTGTAGTTTTATAGTTTTTATCAGTTCATTTATGTTTTTAACCACATACATTATGACTAATCTAGTTCTAATGTAATTTAACCTTATGAAATATTAATGTAAAAAGATAGCTTGGGTTTGAAAGTGGAAGCACTGGAGCAATTCTACTTGTTCCACGAAAGTGGTGCAGCCACCAAGAAGGATAATGGACCATAAGATTGTAGATCGTACCCAGGACGAAAAATGTTTTCGTAAAAAAACGTATCGAAATAGCAACTAATCATCAGTTAGATTCCTCAAATAAGTGCAATTCTACAATTGGTGTCGCCTTTTAAATCTTAGACCAATTGCAGAGCATTTTAGGAGGTGCACCACAGTTACTGAACAAAAACTAAGAAAACATTCCAACCAACAAAACTATTCGATAGCGAAAGCAAACACAAACGGAAAGTGAGCAAATCCAAGCAAACAAACTAACGTATGCAAACAAATCGTAAACAAACAATGCGTATGCAATGAAAAGCAAAAGGTATGCAAATCAAAACCAAAATAAAATACATAAATTTGCAACTTTAAAAGGCTACATAAAATTTAGTTGAAGAACATCGAGGCAGTTCTGCTTACAGGAGCACTTTACAGCAATCACACGAGATCACAGAACCATTTGACACCATTTCGCGTCATTTTGTTGCCTATCTACTCTCAATAAAACTAAAATAAATCTCGTCCTTCCTTCAGGCAATTTTCTATCTCATTTAAAGGAGATTTACTTTCGATACCGTATCGACATACCTCCAATTGAATCCGTTCTCCCTTCTAGCTATTTTTCGTTCATTTACTGTCAGTAACTCAAATTTTAGATACTCGAGTATATTTTGTGGGGGGGGAAGTTCGAATCAGATTGACACAACTGCATTTTGATAACGTAACCTTGTTAGAAAGTGTAAAATCCAAAATGGCCAAACGCCTAAGACCGCCTTCTTTAACTATATCACAAAACTATTTTCACTTGCTGCCGGGATACACCATCTAGAGCAAGAAGTAATTTCTCAGACCGGCAAACTTGTTTCTTAATTTATTGAAGAAAAACTACCACTAATCTTATCAGAATTCAGAGAAACTTACCTTCTCTCCAGCTGTTCTAAAGATACCATTTGGTAAAACGGCAACATTTTCTTTCTGCAGAGGCAAAGAATGTAGTTTGTCCGATCAAGGCCAACTCCAATCAAACAACTTTTCATCGCCAATTGTACGATTCTCAGTTGCGATATGGATGTTTAGTTAAAGAGAGGACGGTAAGTAGTTTCTTAAAACAAAACACTAAACCAGCAACTGATCAACAGTTGTGTGTTAATTCTACAGTTTTGTTTCGGCTCCGTTAATTCTTTGACCAACTGTAGAACATTTTAGGAGATGCCATCATGATGTGAGCATAGTTGCTGAGTATTCACTAAAAATCAGTTCTAACCGCCAAGGACAGTTAAAATCAAACAACACCACGTTAGACAACGAAAGCGCACACAAACGGAAAGTAAACAAGTCCTAGCAACAAGAAAATAATCACGCATACGCGAGCAACACGTAAACAAACAACGCGCGTGCAAAACAGTTGTACACAAAACTAGCACGCGCGCATCACGATGACACACCTTGTACAAAAAACCCTTATTTATAGAGCGTTTCGAACCGAACGCCAACTAAGTTTCTAGAGTTCTGGGCCCAGTTGTACGAAGAGTGGATAACTTTATCCAGCGGATAAATCGCTGTCCAGTGGATAAAATTGACGCGTTCTTGATTTTGATTGGTCAACGCGCCAATTTTATCCACTGGATAGGGATTTATTCGCTGGATAGAGTTGTCCACTCTGCGTACAACTGGGCCTTGGAATTTAGCTTGGTCGGGACTTGGACCAAAAAATTGGCAAATTTTATCCACTGAATAAGGATCTATCCGCTGGATAGAGTTATCCACTCTTCGTACAACTGGGCCCTGGTTGGCTCAGCGAACGCGAACCGAATTTCTAGAGTTCTGATTGGTTCAGCGAATACTTGGCGAACACGACCCGAGTTTCTGGAGTTTTGATTGGTTCAGCGAGCACTCGGAAGCGAAAAAACATGTTCGTTTGACGTCATGTTTTGATTTTGGATTTGATTTGTCGGACGAACTAACGAGGTCCTGTTTGTTATATAATTTTATGTGTGTTTACATTAATATTATTGTTGTTGATTATGTTGTTGAGAGTTTTTCCTCACCTCTGCAGTGATCGGTACAGGCAAGCTGACGGTGTAAATGAACTGCTGTCCTGCCTGCCACGCCTCGGGGACTGAGAAGGCACTGTCCACATGGATACTCAATAAGTTACTCTCAGACAGCTGTGCCTCTGTTAGCAGAGGTTGGGCGACAGTCACATGAATAGTCATCTCTGGCTGCGTGCAGAAAGAAACAGAAAAGGGGATTGCTGCCACTGTAACTAGGAATTGCTATGTTGAAAACTATATGTTTAAGTAAAGACCTGTTCTTAAGTAAACAACCTTCTATTGCTCTGTTGCATTTCGTTTACCCAGCGATTACACTGTCTGTATTTTCAAACTGAAAACACATTAACCTATGCATAACTAAGTTTTGAAAAAAAACGGTTTTATAATATTAAACTATTTGCTCAAGCAACATTTATTTTGTGCTACAACATTCATCCAATCCTGAGACTCAAAAATAATAGCCAAAGTAACCCTCGACTTTTCTATGTACTCCTCAGACGGAATTTTTTTGTTGCTTTTAAACTCAGAAACTTTTTTGCTGAAGGATAATTAGTTAGTGAGGTAGAAAAAAATCACAGAGCGTTTGGCTTACCTAATTCTCATATTTTTATAAACAAGAAACAGGAAGTTTAAGACACCATATTAAGCAACACTTATAAAGCACTAAATTGAGGACTTCCTGCACTATTAGCTGATATGAGGTTGTACTCATAATAAGCACATTCTAACAGAGTGTTGAACTATACTCACTCATGAACTACTTTGCAAACTATCTGGTGGCCCCACCGGTGGCCCCTTGAGACCAAATGTTGTAAGTTTTCTTCTACAATATCATATAATCAACCCCCTAATCCATGGGCTATTCCAGAACTAATCCACCCCCTCCCCCCCCCCCCTCACAGATGGCAAGCTGGAAGTCCAGGTGGGAGGGGGGAGGGGTCAAGAGGGTCATTACTAATTTTAAAATCAGTTTTTATCAAAAACTTTATCTCTTTTTTTAAATACTTTAATATGTCAAGTATGGAAACGCTTTATGTAAAACTGTTTACTGATAAGGATCAGGATCAGCACTCAGACTGATAATAAGCTAAGGCTGTTTGTTGAGGGAGGCACATGTGATTGATTTAAAGTTTAGATTTTTAGGCATTTAAAAATCTTGGAAATCCAGGTGGGAGAAGTGGTCTTACACCTTGGAAATCCAGATGGGAGGGGGGTAAAAAAAATTGGAAATCCAGATGGGAGAAGGGTTCTTACACCTTGGAAATCCAGATGGGAGGGGGGTCAAAATATTTTTGGAAATCCAGGTGGGAGAAGGGGTCAAAAATGTTACCATCCGTTGGGGTGTGTGTGGATATTTTCCAGAATAACCCAATCACAATTAAAGCATAAGGGGAGCCCCCACCTTAACTGGCCGCTTACCAGTTCTTGTTCACAGGCGCCATCGGGTGTTGCGGCAATGGTGCTCGCAGGATGCACAGCTTGCACAGTCTCAAACTTTGTTTCACCTACAAAACATCCTCAAGATTCTTATTTGAATACCAACAAACATTCAAGCCCTTGGTACCAAGATGAAAACCCTTAATTCCATGTTGAAGGCCTGGGGTGGTTTCTTAGAAGCAAAGTCTTAAAGAAATATCTGAGTCTCAATTTTCTCATATAGTGGGTAAAGTGTGGTTGCCTCTAACTCTATTTTACAAAGGAAACCACAATTTCTTGAAAGTAATAATTTCAAAAGAAACTGAGTACTTTGAAATACTGAAGTATGAAGGTTCGGAGAGTGAACTATCGTGAAGTCGTGTTCAAGACAGTTTACCTAGTAACTCTCAAGGAATTCACCTGGTTGTACATTAATAAAAGGTGTACATTCTTCCACTGTAAACCATGTTGTTTGAACAGGATTGCTTACCAATTACTAATAAGCACATTTAATCTCTCAACAAGCTGGCTTCTACAGTAGATATCTCCACTGGAAAAGTTATTCAGGATAGCTTACCTAGTGATCTCTCAAAAAGCTGGCTTTACATACCTATCCGATCTCTAAACATTCTTCAGGGTAGCTTACTCAATGCTGTCGCAAAAACTAGGTTCAAGGCTCTGGTCTGCTGGCTGTGAAAAAACGCTCGAAGTCTCAAAGGTTTACATACTAGCTAGTGCAAATGATAAATTGTTGAAAATCTACATATTGGATAAAACTCAGCTGCGAACATCGTTTGTGTATATCACATTTTGTGCTTTAAGGTTGAAATATGTAAAACTGAAGTTTTGATTGCTAGCCCTTTCTCAGAGGAACGATTTTCAGGCTGATGGCACATAGAATGACAGTTTCCAGCACAAACTATGCAGGTATGAAGTATATTACTTACCTTGTAACAATGGTATCAGATCAATGCAACATTGTCCCAGCACATTGGTTTTCTCTTCTTTTCCCTTTTTATCCTTGGGTAAAACCTCTGTAACGGTGACTAACGGGCAAATGAGAGCACAATTATTGTTTTAAATGGATTGATTTTCATCTTACATATTGTGCAAGCAAATGAAACTTTTTAAAACAATTTTAGAAAATGCATGTAAGTATGAAATAATGTAATTATATATAATTTTCATTATAAGGTAAGTGTATATTAGATAATTATGTAACCTTGAAAAAATTTCGGTGCTTTGCAGTTATGATTATGTAACAGGCTTGAAGGGATAAAAGTTTGTTGTCTTTGATATTTGTTAAATTTTGTTTGATTTACAAAAATATATATAATACTGGTAATTTTTTAATTATGTATAAATAAAAACAACTCTGAGCTTGATTACAGACAGAGTTTAATAGCATGAGAATTTAACCAGAATTCAACAAATTAGCTGCAGAAAAATGTGACTCTTTTAATAGCAGGACCTCTAACTACTGGCAGAATTGTATCATGCTTGCACGACCAAGCACTTCATAATATGTTTTTCAAGTTTGTGTTGTTGCAGAAAAAAAATGCCCTCCAAAAAGAGGTCCTCATTGTTTATTGATCCTTAATTGCCTGTCTTGAGATTCCAGCTGGTTCCACTCCTTAAAATATATATTAAAAATTCATTAAATTTATTGTTTATTTGTTTATTTAATTTATGATTTTTACAAACTTCTTTCCTGCTCACAAATTAAACAAGTAAAAATAAACCAAAGCTACAAAATACTGTTAAATAGCATCCATGGATGATTGGCTGGTGATCAGACTGGGAGCTAGTCCAGGCAAGCCAGCCCCAAACAAGATTTAAAATAATAATAATAATAATAACAATAACAATAACAATAATAATAACAATAATAATAATCATAATCATCATAATAATAATAATAATAACAGCAATAATAATAACATTAACAATAGCGATTATAACACTACTTTACAGATCAAAAGTTCTGGAAAGACAGTCTGTGTTTACTATGTGTCAATAACAAAAGAGATTCATGGCCAATAGATCTGCAGTAGGGCAAAAAGTTTTTCAGGTTCTGATTAAATAGTAATTGGCTATAGTATTGATTGGCTTTAATATTTGAAAAAGGGTATTAGACTTTCTGCTTACATTTGAAATGATTGTTCCAGTATATTTTGGGTGCTCATTCAAATGTGAGATACATATACAATTTGTTTTAGATAAAAGATAACTATGTCACAAAATATTGTGTAACCAAAACAATTTGTATTTGGCGTGAAATCATATCTGGAATATTGCAAATGAGGCCTTTTTAAAGAAATATTTAGCATATCCTGGATATTTTCCAGGTTCTGGAACCACATGAATTATCATTAATATTTTGTTTTACTACTTTTCAACCATTCACCTACCAATTACAGGTTTGGATGCTATAGCATCAAGACAGGTTGGATCATCAAATGCACACTCAAATGAGCTGCTAAAGTTGTAGTCTGTGGAGTGAGTTTCTATGTTGGCCTCAACCTTCTGGGATTCCCCAAGAACTAAGCTGCCAAACTCTACTCTCACAAGAGAGTTCAGGGAATCCCCTTTTGATCCTTTCTGCAGAAATGTAAGAAACATATATGGTGAGGACAATATTGAAAATTCTTACAAATTTAAGATTGCCACAAGTCAACACAATATATCTTTTGGAAGCAGCAATGTAACTGTATGACTTCTAAGAATTTAGTGACTAGAAATCAACGTTAATTCCTTGCTTACTGAAAAATCGTCAACATCAGAATTCCCTTAGCTGTACATTAAGGTAGATCTCTCATAAGGTCAAATTATTCACTGTCTGGGCAAAGGCCAGAAGTCTAATAAATGTTTGAATCCTTGCAGAAAAATAAGATATTTGTTGAAGTCCAGTAAGAAATCCAGTATCAAAATTTGAAAACTTGATCATGGTGTGCAAAAGAAAACAGTACTTCCTCCTACTGGGAAATTTGGCATTAGGTCAAATGTCCTACACTGTCTATTCAATCACTCAGCCCTCTCTAACAGTCTATAAAACTAAGTATTAGGCCAAGTAAAAAGAAAGATTAGCAACCTTTTTTCAGAAATTTTATGATTGAGAGGGAGGTTTTTTATTGACTGGGAAGTTTTGATGCTAAAATTTGAAAAAAAACATATCCCTACTTACTGTTGTTGTTACATCCAAGTGTTTAGGTGTACCGATCCATATACATAAACATTATATTGGAATACAGAAAACATACATTTCTCGACAACTAATCCAAGTTTTGCAGACGCAAAATAGTATTGAAACATTTTGTAGAAAAAAAATGGCCCTGCCGAACCAAAAATTTGAAAATGATGCTTTTCGGCAAAGTTATGATAATCTATGGTGAAAGCATTTTATTCATTTACGACATTTGTGGTGGTGTTTACCGACTGGAGAGGAAACAATAGGACTTTGGGCCCCTCACTAGGGTTGTCTCCATATTTAACTCCTTGAGTAGTTTAGCACTATAACAACAGGAGTGTGGAGGAAGTAACAGTCCACAACACCAGCATTAACCTACTCTTATTGACAAGTGTGTGGGTTCTTTGAAGTCCCCCAATAGAATGACAAGAGATTAGACCAATGCCTTAGCGCCCCTTTCCATGAAGGGTCTGGCTAAACAAGAATGCCAAAAGTATGAACAGGCCGGGGATTGATACCTTAACAACTGTGCTAACCCCACTCTCTCAGCATGTACTGATGTAGTGTGTGCGAGTTTTACTTCACTTTCACATGTCAAATATCCGGTATTTGGGGACTCAATTTTAAAATACTAAGAGTATTACTGAGGTTGAATAATAGGCGTATCAAATTCTTCACTACTTTATGAGTTTATCATTCTATGAGTTAATTTCAGCCATGTTCCTGATTAGCTTTGGATTTGACTCGCACGTAAGCACATGAAGACTAACTGGACAGCAAATTATGCTAAAGAAAAAGTGTAACACCCAAACTTTTATTGATCAGTGACCGTTATAGGATAACTACGAGTACGTACAGGATTGTACTTAAAGGAGAAAAAAGGCCCAGCACAAAAAAAAACTTACCAAATTTGAGCATTTTGCAACAAATATGGTGACACTTTCAGGCGGTCTGATATTTTGTAGCTCTTCCTCGTTAGCCATTACTGCAGTCTCACGAAGTCAGTCTTCTAACACAAGTGACAGAAAAGTGTAAAAACCCGAAAGCTCACTGATTTTTCAAATTCCGCCAAAACAAGGCAGCCATTTTGGTTTTCCCAGTGACTTTCCGTGTTGCCATGGTAACTTCATTGTTTCGTACCCAGGCCGAAAGAAATTGCACGCGCATATTTTAAAAATTAACAAGAGTTAGTAAAAAAGTGACATGTGCCCCCCCCCCCCAATATTTTAAAAAGGTCATGTGCTCCCAATATTTCAAAAATTAACAAGAGTTAGTAAAAAAAAGTGACTTATGCCCCCAAATCGAATTCGATTTCTGGCGCCATGTTGAAATTCATGTACGAGTTCAAAAGAAAAGACAGGGTAGAGTCCTGAGAAAAACTGAAGGGGAGGATGTGAGGGGGGGGGGACGAGGAAATTTTCTTTTCAATGAGTCAAGTTTTCTCTTCAAAGAATCAAGTTTTGATTTCATAAAATAAACCGAGTTTTCAACTCAAAGAATCAAGTTTTTATTTAATGGAATCAAACTTTTTTAAAACAATCAAGTTTCTTCACATGTTTTCAAGTTTGCGGAAAATATGTTGTGATCCCCATGGGACACCGTAAATACCAGGAGTATGTTTAGAAAGTTGAGAGGCTAGACCAACGGCTTAACGTTCCAGGTCACGGATTATGTTGCAATAGTCCGGGAGGGGGGTTAAAATGTTCCCATCCTCGGAAACCCAGAAATTCCATTGCGATTTATTTGGCTTTATTGTAGATCACAAGTTTTAAGTGCATTTGCAGTATTTAGTTGTTACTTTTGCTGTTCTTATGAGTATTTTAAAAAGTAAGATCGGCTTAAGAAAAAGTGAGGCTGAAATTCCCTAAAAAGCTAAGAACAATGAGGCTCAGCCAAAATTTACTGGTTCTTTAATATAATAAAAAAAACATGCACGCAGCAAAACTTAACCCAAGCAACTAACCCACGGTGGTGAAAGAACGTCGCCAAAAGTTCAACCCTCGGCCAGGCCAGGGATCGAGCCCGGGACCTTCTTGTTAGCAATCAGAGATCTTACCAACTGTGCCAACTTCGCACATGCAATCATTGCAATAGAGCACTTGATCCTTTATATGGTCTTTGTATTAGCCATTTCAGTAACTTGGAAAACTACAATTTAAAAATCAATCTGCTTTTAAAGTGCTAAAAAGGTTTCTTTCATGTTTTTTAAAACAAAACTAAACTTTTTCGACTGTGCATTCATCTTCAGAGCCTAAAACACAATATTTTAACTCTGAAGATGATGCATAGTCAAAAACGTTTAGCTTTGTATAAAAAAACATCCAAAGAAACCTTTTTATCATTTTAATCACAAACTACATTTACACGCTTTTTTTTTTATAAGAACAAACTTTATAAGAACACTCAGGCTGAGATTTGCCCATAAATTAAGAACAAGCTAAGAACAATCACCAGGGTGAAGTTTTGACCAGAAAAATTTAAGAAACTAAAGTGTTCCATGCATGTAGAGATTGAGATGTACATAAATAGAAAACTCGTCAGAATTTAGCTGAATCGGGCGCTGGAAGAGTTATAAGCAAGCTCGTCACGTTTGCGAACGCTGTATTGACAGTTTCGAACACAAATCTCTTAGTGCCATTTTACATGTATTTTTCAAGGCAACTATTTGACCTTTAAAAATATTAGGAAATAAGAACATTTTAAGAACAATTTGAAGCTGAAATCGCCAAAAAATTAAGAACAGCCCAGCCTGAGCCGAAATTTACTGGTTCTTATTAAAAAAAAGCGTGTGGGCGAATTATGAATTATGAACAATCTGCTTTTAGACATTAAATTCTTCGGTGGCTCTCTACGTGACTTTAAAAACACAAAAGTTAGTATTTCTTTGTAGACTAAATTTGAAACAGTAATATGTTACTAAAGTTCTTGTACAGGTGTTGTCTCCAATCAATGTACATATTACTCTGTATTTTATCATATGTCAGTTACTTGTCGCAATGTGAAAATACAGGCTGACAGCTCATGTCTCATAGAAAAATTACTTGCAGTTTAATAATTGCTTATTTTTGAAGAGGTTATGAAATCTTATAATCATTCTTTGGACGAGTAACCCTTTTTTGACATGACGGGTGTATCCGGAGCTAATTGCTTTCTTTTTCCTTAATTTACCGCAATCACTAGTGCCATGTCAGTAAGATATTGAAAAGAACCATGAAAACATATCTGTCTTTTTTAAAATACAGTGTAGTTGCGTATTGAAGCATGCAATTCGTTCCGCTGTTCTTGCTATCGTTCAAACAACTACAATCTTTTTTTTTCATAAGGACTTTTTTGATAAGACCGTGAACCTGAAAAAAGCCCAAGATTTGCCGCTTTCAATAATTATATTTTGTGCTTTCTGAGGATAATCAATAGAGTAGGTGAAAATAATACTTTTTTGCCTTTGCGGAACATCCTTCCAGCTGATTCGAATCCCTACAATTAGCCAATCAGGGGCGAAAATGTCTGCAAAACCGTATATCAATTAACGTCATTCAAGGTCCAATCCGCGAGACAAGGCACGCGGAATCGGTACAAATTTGAAATTAGTCTTAATCCAAAGTACTGCTTTAAGAGCAGGCTTAATGATACACAGTTTTGCAGATGACGTTACAGGGTCAGATCAGCCGGTTAGAACATACCTTATGAACTCTCATCTACTCTCTCTCACGGACTTTTATGAACTTTCACGGACTTTCAAGAACTCTCACGGACTCTCATGAAACCTCGCCCGGCGACTTGCACGAGCTCCTACTGTCTCTCATTAGCTCTCAATCGACTCTCACGAACTCTGAACTTTGCCGAACCTTACGAACTCTCGCAACTAACAATTTATGAACTCTCACGGACTCTCATGAAACCTCGCCCGGCGACTTTCACGAGCCCACTGTCTCTCATTAGCTCTCAATCGACTCTCACGAACTCTGAACTTTGCCCTTACGAACTCTCGCAACTGAACAATTTATGAACTCTCACGGACTCTCATGAACTCTCGCAAACAATTTTACGAACTCTCGCCGACTCTCAAGAACTCTAACTGACTCCTTCGAACTCTCACGGACTCTCTTGAACTCTAATCTGCCCCTTGGGAACTCTCACGAACTCTCATGGACTCTCATGAACTCTCGCCATCAATTTATGTACTGTCACCGACTCTCATGAATTATCACCGACTCTCGTAAGCTCTCTTCAACTCTCATGAGCTCTCACGGACTCTCGTAGACCGTATGCACTGCAAGTATTCTGCTTTGAGCACCAGTTCCCTTGAGTTCCCTAGGAAGTGCGACAAGCCGATCCCACCCCTGTTGGTATGAGAGTCTTCCTCTCCCCCTCCCCTCCGGGCCTTCCGCATTCTGGTAGGATTGGAACAAAACTTGACTCTGAAATTTCTTCTAGTTAACTCAGGTTACTGTCTTAAAAATGGAAAAATCTCAGGGTCAGTGTTCTATAAAAGAAAAGTGTGTAACGAGCCTGGTTCACAGTTCTCAATAAGAATCTCAAATTACAAAGGAAAAAGGGATGATGGATCAATCTCAAATTTTTGTTATTTCATGTAAAAGTTAGGTCAGTGTTAAGTTTCTTGATCGATACGACATCCAAGAATTTCCTAAACTTTTTAATTTCAATGCCTTTTTTAGCGAAGTTGTTTTGGAACAAAACTCTCTGTGAAATTCATTTCGCCTGCTTGAAAAAGCAATATTGAAAACTCTGAATAGCCGACATGCAGCAGGCAAACTTTCACTTCACAATTGTTTTATATGGCAATTACACCTTTTCCTGTACTAAGGGGACCAGTAACTTTCGGTTCAGCCTGGGCTGTTCGTAAACTTTTGGCAATTTCAGCCTCAAATTGTTCTTAAATTGTTTTTACTTCCCGGTAATTCCACTCGGAACAAGAAAATGGCGCTAAGAAATTAATGCGTATTTTGTACTATTTCATCCTGCTGTACTGATGCGAAAAAGTTTGAAACTGTCTACGGTCAACTCCCAATATTGCGGACACCCTCGGGACCTTTAAAGGTAAAAAAAGTTTTTGTCCGTAATAGCGGGAGTCCGTAATAGTGAGGTGCGAAAAAATACTCCAATTCTACTTTAAAGCATCCCCTATGACTCAGCACTGCCACGCTGCTTTATTCTTGCTCCAATTTAACTTTCTTTAACTTTCTTTGTTTTTTGTAAAGCATAAAGAGTGAAAAACATCAAAGTCTCATTCAAGGTTTGTAACTGCCAGCACACAAAGTAAGTTCCACTATAATAATGAATGTCCTTGTCCAAAAACGCAAACAAGATATTAAATCAAAAATATTGTCTACAAAAAGACCAAAGCAAAGGAAGAAGTGCCAAACATTGCCGGAACTCGGCCAACAATGAGCTTTTTGATGGATGTAAAGGCTAAGTTACTATTATTTTGCCATAATACATGTATTAAAGTGGCACCAAGTTTTAAAAACATGTCGAAAGTGACCGTTAGAACGAGAGAAAAACAATGAAAATTTAGTTTCGGGCCAGGTGAAGTGTCCGTATGTCCTGATAATAACGAGCGTCCGTTATAACTAGAACTGTTTTCATATATTTCTTTATGGTTTCAGCCGGGAATTTCTTTCTTGTCCGTAATAGCAAAATGTCCGTAACTGTGGGGTGTCGGCAAGGCGGGCGTTGACTGTAAAGTGTCCGTCAAACATTTTCAAGAATCCTTCGATTTTCCTCAGCGTTTTTCAGTTCCATTTTCTTACAAAAAAGGTTCTTACAAAGAAAAATAGTGTACCTCTAAAAGTAATTAATAATAATAGTAATTAATAGTACTGGATTTATTCCTCTGGTCTTTAATTCTTAAGCTCTGGGAAAGCAAAAGAACACATTAGTTTATCTCATAAGAACTGAGACGAGCCCTCCAAGTCACAGGGCTAAAGCGTAAGTCACACGCCTCGACATTAGCATTCTAAGCCTGATACGTGCCTGTCTTATCAATATCTTTCATACATTTGATGTGATTCATATACATTGTTTACAACTTGAGTATCACACGCTTATTTAACATGTCTGGAACGATGAGATATTAATTCTGCCCCGCAGTTGAATAGCAAAAATTCCAATTACCGGTCCATGCAATGACAGCGGTGACTTCATACGGACACTGAACGAAATGCATTTTTAACCAAACAATTAAATATTAATGGTTTTGTTTTTGTTATTTTTTAATGTGAATGAATACATCTTAGGATAATACCACCTTTTTTCGCTCAGGGCTAATGTAACTGCATTTAATTACTAATTATTTATCGCGTTTTTAAGCTCTGCGATTCCATTATTTATTTCCTTCTTAACTGTCCGGGACCACAGTAACCGGCGCAGGCTGTTGACTTGTGCCTTGTAGCCGTCATTGCCAAATTTATAATAGTAGTATTTTTTGTTGTATATGTATTTCTATACGCGGTGCCAATATTGGCGAAGCTGGATTAACAAACAAATAAACAAACTGAGAATACCGAAAATTCCATGTCTGTTTTATGTTTTAAAAAATCCTTGCGGTAGTGTGCGAGAAAAGCCGTTTTTCATGAGTGCGCGCCTATTTATCTAAAATAAATTTTAAGAGCATCGTTATTGTTAGATAGATAAAAAAAACCAGTTCTTCTTATATAAGCAACTATTTCGCAAGATTTTGCTTGTGAGGATTGACACTTTAGTCTGAATCGGCAAAAAGTTGATAACAACGTACCTCAGCCAAATCTACGACCTTTCGTCTTTTGATACGAGTTTGACTGCGACTACGAATTTCTAGTACGGTCAAATTCGCAAACTTGTTGTCGGGTGTTCCGTTGTTTATTTCGATCCCGTAGTCAACATTACATTGCTCATAAGTCGTACTTATAGTCAAACTATAAGGGATCCATAACTATGTTTTAAATTGTAAATATCTCAGTGGTTTCGTACGTCGTACTTGCGTAATCTTATAAAAAGTATACATGTACACGTTTAGCCTTTTAAAAGCCCACTTCATCTCGGACTGATAAAAGTATAAAAACTGCCTCTGAATATCCCGTTGCGAGCTGTTTTTTATTTACCCAATTTCGATCAACAACCTTCGATTCGTATCTACTATCCCTAAGAATCGGAAAAACCGGCTGTGCCCAATTCACTGTCAGCGTTTCAACGCATCTGTATTTTTCACTGGTTGTCCATTTAAACCTGTATGGAGCCTCCGAATTAATGAGTAATATTGGCATCTTCAATAAGGGCAAAAATAAAGGCACCAGCTGAAAGGGGGAAAACTGCCAGACATAACAATTCAAATGCGAATGATTTACTACAGTGACACGGCTTGTAGACGAAAGAAATGAACTTTCGACAGGCGCTACCAAAAGGTTTGGCTTTAGGATGCAAATTGATTGTGCACCACACATTTTTGCTCATGCAAGTTTTTGTCTGCTGCGTTGTCTCAGAAAAGTGGAGGCAAACATTTGGAGCGTACAGAGTTGAAACAATTATGTTGAAATGATTGGAACGTCGCTGTTTTTTAATCTTTTTTTAATAAAATCACAGTTAATTACAAAGCGAGGATCGGCCTTTCAAGTAACGCTGTGGATTTTGTACAAACAGTTAGATATGTCTACAGACTCGGTAATCTATACCGGCTGTGTACTAAAGCAAAATTTGGGCTTAGAGTTTGAACTATCGACTTTCACCGCTTTGAGCTAGAAATTAACTCTTTCGAAACTCTTCCTGCAGCTATGGCCATACTGGCACAACTGAAGAACGAAACACTCGGTAATCGACAGCCGGCGGTTGTTTTTAGTCACTAGTTGCGGGCTAGCTGTAATTTTATTTTATATACCTCGTCCTCGGTTCGTTCAAACAAATTTAAAGACAGTAGATTTTTAATCACGAAGAGTATTTGTATAGCAATATATTAAAACCTATCTCCGTGAGCCAAGGTGATAACAAATTCTGTTTACAACTTCGCAATCGCTTTCATTTTTTTTCGAAAATACTGTTACGCAAGTGGCCAGTAAAACCTAGATTTCCCATCAAGACTGCCGTTATACATGTTAATCAGATGTTTTTTCCGCAAACGAAGTAAAACACCATATTTGAACTTCTTGTTTTAAGATTTTTGTTTCAACGCTTGGTAGTTTAATAACTATATTAGTTATTAAAGCCGTTCCATGAGCTAGGAGGACCACTGATTTTAATATATTAATCAACAACACACTGGGAAACTCAACGAGAAACATGGAAAATATATACATTATATCTGATTCTGTGAATCGTTTAGCTTTAAACCTAAAATGAAAGCAGTTTGCGGTTTCACATTAAAGGAAATTACGAACACTGCAATGTCGTTACATTTTGATGGTTTTCTTGTGTTTCCTTGTGGCGATGTGATGCGATACCTGTTTTACTTTAGAGGCAGAAATATAATATTGCTTTCGCTACAAGTACTACAGCAGCACAACTTTGCTACACGAGTTCTGCCCAACTATCAACTAGCCAGCTGCGACAGTCAAAAGCTTACACCCACGACGTCCTGTTTCTTTTTTTGGGCACGGAGTAGTACAATCTGACGTCCTTTCTGACTTTGTTTCTTCCGCAGACTCGGGTTTGTTTACTCAAAAGGTCTTTTGTTGCAAAACAGCAAGTTCTTTGTTGTTAAAAAGTCGGTTTCGGAGTAGCAAGAAAAACCATAAATTGGTTCCATTCTCCCACTGATTTCCACTTTGTACTGTTAACTTCTATATTCACTACATCGAAGTTACAATCGCTGATCTTTGGTAGTTTTTCTCGAAGTATATGAGTCATCGTGCACCTGTACTGAAACGAGTACAATACCCGCAAAGTCATGAAAGGAAAACCACGTTTTTCTGGTAGCCTTCTTCAAATTGTTTTTTTTTTGAGTTTTTCTTGACGAACAACAATTCTTTGTCTTGTTGATCCCTCAAAGTTGCGACACAAAGTAACTGAGAAGAAAACAAAACGCCGATACGTGATACCACAAAGCGATCGCCCCAACGAAAAGCCCGAACGCCATTTTCTTTGCTCGTAGATTTCTGATCAACTACCCAACTCTCAATACCTTTGTTCTTGTGCGAACAATGGCCGAGTTTGTTGCGCACGTGGATCTCACAATAGACGCATATACTTCGGCGGAAGACAGCTGTCAACTGGGAATTTAATTTGAGAACTTTATGCTAGTACAAATTATTTGGTTATTTGAAGGAATTTGTCCAAAAAAACCAATGAAAGCTGTTGTACAAAGAGTTACCCAAGCGAGTGTAACAGGTAGCTACTTTAGAAGATTACTGTCATGTATTAATATATTTGACGAGCGCGCGTTGGATATGAGCTTTTAGATAGCGGACGAGGTGGGAAGCACCGAGTCAGCCATTATAAGCTCGGTAAAATTTCCCTACTGAGGCGTACTTAATTATGCATACAATGCTTTACAAGATTTTGGGAAAATAACCCTAACCCAAACCCTAACCGAAAGTTTGTAAAGTATTGCATGCATAATTAAGTACGCCCCAGTAAGGAAATTATCCCCCTTATTTGGACAAGTTGCAGTATATACTAGTTAATATAGGATATATTAATTAGTTAATATAGGATATATATTACTGTGAGTAGAGAGCCAATCAGATTTCCAGAATTTCAATATCTAGTCCTTGGTATTTAATAAAGTGATATATACTTGGGTTCAAGTAAATGTATATTTTTGAATTTTGATGGAAATATTCCTGATAATGAGTAGTAGTTTAATGTCTGTTCAGTCAGAGGTCAAATTAATGGCATGAAATTGAGGCACATTTGCATGATGGATAACAGTCTGCTCGAAGCTTGGCCAGTTAATGATCTTGAGTTTGATAATATTAGTACATGTAAGCTGATATATAAATTGCAAACTAAAATCATGTAGCAACAGAGTAGCACTGTTTTTAACCCTAATAGCAAGTGGTGTTAAGCCAGGGGGGGGGGGCTTGCTTAGAACTAGATTCTGTTGCTTAATTTTTAAAGTTTTTTAAACTTTTTCAGCCGGTAATCACAATCAGTTCCAATTAATAAGAAGCTGTACAAGTTGTAGAAATGTGGTTTTGTAGCTTATTCCAGCAAGATTTAAAATAAACTTACAATACCATTTGGTTTTAGGAGTTGCCCATTTTTAAATCATTATCATGAGCATACAAAGCATGTACACTGGGGGAGGGGTCCAAGGCCGATGAACCCTTTTTCAAAAAGTTTAAAGGCCCATGCAAATGGATGAAACAAGGCACAACATTGCTGTGCGTTGTTGGGGTTTTTTGGTCAACAAAGCTTAAGTTCTGTTCGTTTGCATGGGCCTAAAAGTTTGACTGGTTTCAAACTATAAGCAAAAACCGCCAACAAGTGTCAACATTGTTGTGGTTCCATGCAAATGGATGCAACGTATTGGACTAAACAAAGGTTATATAGTACAGACAAGATAATAGGATTTTCACATGGAAATCTGGACCCTTGGCTAGTTAAACTCGGTGTTAATTTTGTGTACACGTATAGGATTATTTAGACAAAAATTATTAAGTTTCAAATAGCAAAGCTAATCCCCAAACTGCTCAGATGTTGGCATAATTAGCGTTTTTTGTTGGAGTACCCGGAGAAAACCCCAGTCATCGGAGAGGGACCGCAAACCCAGGTCATATACTTCCCAGGCCAGAGTCAAACCTGAGTCGCATTGGTGACAGGCGAGTGTTCTTGCCACTGTGCCACCCTGACACCACCTTTGACACTAGACAGGCACAAGGATATCAAATAATATGAACACTGATACAAGTTAATCCGGGGGCTTGGAGGGGGGTGGAGGGCACTTAAACATTTAATTATAATATAAATCAGGTTTGATGTGCATCCACTGATTATCATATAAGTCCTATGTATATATAAAATGGTCAGTTCATTTTACCGTGTAATCATGAATGTACAGTTTGCACTAAAAAATTGTTTGCTGCATTTAATATAGTAAATGGCGAGCTGGTAAGCTCTATTGGCAAAGGTCTGTGTGTTCTTCTTGGAATATCAAGAAATGACACCCACAAGGAGACAGAATGGATGTGAGTAGTCAGGACGACTCTTATTATGTTTTGACTCGTAACCCAAAGTTTGTGTGTTTTGATCGCTGACCTGCAGCTGATCACAGTGTCCAATATCCTTGAGCAAGATACTCGTAATATACTAGACTTTACTTGTTTCAGTCTACTTCAGGTTGTGTAAATGAATAACAGTACCAGCTGCCCTACTGTTATTTTTAGTGGACATTGAACCTTTTGGTAAATGTAAGGCTAAACTTGTGTACGGGATCAGACGCAAGACAATCTTGAGTTTGGCATTGCATCTATACTCTTTGTTCATACACTAAAAATAAGTTGGACTATGTACATACTATTATCAAGTAAAACTAGTATAGCTGTATTGTAAAACTGCCCACTATAAAAGTGCAGTTAGCTAGCCACAAGGGTCATCTTGGCACTAGTTTGCAATAGCACTATTGCAACCGAGCAGAGCGAGTATTCAGTCAGGTTCACTTTTAAAATGGCAAGCAATATGGAAGAAACATTGACAAAGCACTCCTCAAACTGTCCTGGTTGTGGAATTGAAAATTTCTAACACTCATGGGGCCTTCCCAGTCGCCACTGTGAAGGAAAGACAGTAATGGGTAAAATAGTGTCATGTCAAAGGACAGGCCCAAAGGCAGGGGCAGGGCCTCATTTTTGTAAATGCCAGGGGTGCTTTAAATCACACTCCTGAGTTTATAAAGTCTTAAATTTGATCTTATATGGCACTATGTAATGTTAACTGTATAAATTATTATTAAAAGTTTAAACTCACAGTGCATGTAGCTCAGAGCTTTGATCAACAACTTACAGCATACATATCATTTCATTCTGGTTAAGTATGTGTTGTGTGTGTTCAGGAGTTTATTTATTTATTTATTTATTTGTTTTAATTATTTATTTATCTATTTATTTATTTATTTATTTAATATTTACACAATTGGCCCATGGGGGCAGGGATTGACCAACAAAGCAAGGCTCCAATAACAGGTTCCCAAAGGAGTGACGGTATCTCCCGCACTCAGGATGCAGATGTAGACTGATGCTGATCATGGCCCACCTCCCTGGCTTGAATGGGCTTTCTTTCTCTCTGACTTATAAAATCAATTCATCAATTGCAGGGTTAGAAAAATTCTCAATTTGCGACTGTTTGGTGATGAAGGTGACAGATGGAAAAAAAGCTTAAAGGACATTAATGGGGAAATTCTCTGTGTTAGTCAGGTGAGTTGTCACTTATAATGAATTGTGAAAACCGTGTAGTAAATTTAGGCTCGGCATCATTAGCCAGGATGATTTCAGTTAGATATATGTGACAACTCGGGACAGTTTATCGCCGACATTTTTTCCTATAGTAGTAAAAATAAATCATGTAAATGGAAAGCAATACCACATTTTTAATGCCTGCACCAAAAAGCATGCATGATTTCATTACAATTATCTTTCTAAATTTAGACTTTAGAAAATATGAATCAAAGCAAGTTTTTGCTTGTTTTTCACAGCAAAAATTAATCATTTGCAGACCTTTTAGGTGTGTCAGATTTTATACAAAAAAAATCCCCAGGAGCAAAACATAAAAGCACATTTAGAATCATCAACAGCACCAAACTATGGAAGCACTCTTTTTTGAATGCACTTAACATCTCTTAACTGTGTAATGATACAACTGATGAAGGCATTAGTTCTCAACTGTAATTTTTTTTATTTTAATGAGTCCATTGGAAAGAAAACTCAAGAGTAGGGATCTGAAATGAATTGGAAACTTGTTAACATTACTTGCAGTCTGTACCATTTTTTGTGGTTGAATTTTCACGTTTATATGTGTAACTGCAGAGTTATGGTCTACAAACTTGTGCAAGTATACATATAAAATTGATAAAATTTACCCATTGTTTTGTCCATTAATTTTATCAATTTTTTCTTTGCCCTACAAATCATATTGAGAACTCTTACTGAAGTGCACTCATTTATTTCACAAAAGTCACATATAAATGTATTTTATTCAACAGTTTACTCTCCAGTGTATACTTAAGGGCAACAAACCAGATTTTCATGAAGCCATGGCCACGGAAAACAGCAAAAAATTTTATCTGGAGTTTCTCGATCATTTGAGAAGAGCTTATCGACCGGACGCCGTTAAAGGTAAGCCTAGAAGTGGAACTATTGGAAGAGATAACAGGAGGGGGATAGTAATAATAATAATAATAATAATAATAATAATAATAA
>JAOBRG010066335.1:0-21275 GCA_027574985.1 Umimayanthus nakama | reverse complement strand
TTTCTTAAATAAAGTTGACTTTAAGTTAATTTTACACCTAAGTCAAGTAAAAATTTGCTTAGGACATGTTCGGAAAGATTTGAGAACCAATCAAACTGATGATTGGCTGCAACTGAACTATGTTTGGCCCTGAGAAAGCGCACATACCTGGGGCTCATACAGTCTGTATGCAGCAGGGCGAGGGACGAATTCTGGTTCGGCCAACCTGCGAGGGAACATAACCAAGAATAAGATATATATAAAATATGAAATTGAACACTCCGGATCCATCCCAAACTGTCTTTTAAAATAGTTTTTTCCACATATCTAACGTGTTTACAGGACTTATTAATAAGTTGTGACTTTCAACCCTTTAGAAATAAAAGCAAATGAATTTCTTTTTAATGCGAAAATGTTGCGTTTTTTCAAAACCGTGTATAAGGTAGACGGTGATAATTGGAAAGGTTTATAAAAATATCATCGATAAGATCGTTTTATCGGAGAAACTCTTTCAGAATTTGAAGCGAGACCAACAAAGATTCGCCAAACCTTTCCGGCAAGTTTTCATCCGACTCCTTGTGCGGCTGAACTGTTGCATTTTCGCTTTCCTCCTTCTTCTGAGAGAGTTTTGATTCAAGAAATATCAGTTTCGGATTTGGTTTCCGCTGCTCTTTAATATCGGCGTCTCGCCTTTCTACACTCGGCCGCGGTTTATTTTCAGGTAGCGTCAACTGCGCAGGTTCAGCAGCTGACTTCGTTACTTTAGGCTCGGGTTTCGGCTTCGGTTTTGTTTCATCCTTCGCTGATTTCAAGATAGATTTTGGTGCTTCTTCCCTAGGTTTTGGCGGCGTAAAACTTGTCACAACTATCGAGTCCACGAATTTCACCTGTGGGCCCTCGAATCGGGGGGTTAAAACCACTGCAGGGGGCTCTTTGGTGCCCTTATTCAGCAGCTCATTGTTTGGTCCCACATTACTTGAAGGCACATTGTCAGATAGGCGCTCAGAGGCCTGTGGTGGGGGAGTGAATACGAGCTCTGAGCCGGTTTCTGAACTAAGCACTAAGTCTCCGCGTCCCTCAGACTGATCCGTACTGCCCTGTAGGGACTCGACGACTTCTCCCTCGGGTTCTGAATCTGCGGTCTGAGCTCCGTCAGTAGGAAAACATGGATCAACTTCCGGTACTTGTCTCGTGCCGCTTTTCGGGTCTGCCTCAGTTTCTGTTTTTTCCATGACTTCATGTTCTTTATCTCCATCGCTTTTTCTTGTAATAATAACTTCCATTTCAGGTCCCTGGAAAACAAATATCAAAATGATTAAATTCTATAGCTAACATCGCTGACTTATAAAACAGAGCGTGAATTTTAATCAATAAAGGTTGATATGGTACATGTTTTTCCCCCGTAAGGTTTGGCGGAAAGCTGAAGCTTTGAGAGTTAGCAATTCATCAGAGTCTGCAAATTGCAGGCCGAATTCCAATAAAAAACAAGGCTTTTAAAATTAGCCTTCAAATAAAAAAAGAGTGACAGAATACCAAACTTTTGTTGTGTCAAATTGCTTGATGTTACTTTGTACATGTATCACAGCTTGTAGTGGTCCCAGAAACTAACGCACGTCCGAAAAGCATATCGGTTGTAAATGGGACTTTAAAGGGACAGGTTTAAAGATGTCTCATACAAAACAGCTGCTTTCCAAAACTAATTTTTATTGATTAAGGCGATATAATTTGACAAATAGGCCGCAATACTAGTTATAACAGACGGAATTGCCAAGGATGACCAACTACTTTATATTACATTAATTACTTAGCAATTTATCTTACATGTACAGCACGCATATAACTTAACTATTTGTAATTTCTTTCAATCGTTGTCGTTATTAAGCTATGCCTTAACTATTTCTAGCAATATATTTCTTAAACACATTTTGCCGAGCAATGGAAAAAATGCATGGTTATACCATCGTACAGCCAACTTAGAACTCGTAACTAAAACTGGGTTTGAACTATTCCAAATTATACTTCTAGCTCCTGAATTACCGTTTAAAAACTACTCCTTGAACAACAGATCAAGGCGTTATACAATGTATCTAAGGTCAAATTTGGAGAGAGATAATTCTCCATTAAAAATATCCCAGTCTTTTTGTGCTCACAATAAATTGAATTCGGTTTCCTCGTGGCTAAAATTCTAGCCCTTTCTAAGCTAAGTAGTTCATATTGTTAGTCAGTGCTTGCTATGTTCAGTTATATGCAGTGTTGTTGAGCGGGTGAGAGCACACGATTTCTCCTGGACGGAACACCCTTTAAACCACTACAGTATATTATCTTGCATTACTCAAGGCAATTTGCCGTAATCGGCCTGGGTTGCACTCAAGATCTTTTGGTTACGCCTGTTTGTGTGTAGGCTCAGAAAGGTATATAACCTCAAGATAACAGGTCTAGTATGTTATCTTGCATTACTCAAGGACAAATTGCCGTAATCGGCCCTGGGTTGAACTCAAGATCTTTGGGTTACGGCAGTAAGTGTATAGACTTAGACATATCCTCAAGTTAATTTGACCTAAACACCTTTTGAGAAGATCTTTTCTAAACGTCTCGTTATGACTGAATCCATAAAATTTATTATTCATCAATCTTAAACCTTGCAAACAATTCTCTGTGGTGGCAGTGTCTGCAGTATGAGTTTGTAGCTCAGCCTCGGTTATGATGCTATTCAGTGAAAACTATACACAGTAAAGAGAGTGGCAATTGGAAGACAAGAACTAAAAGTATGCACTAAAAATCACGAAAATGCAAATTCTCTTCAAGCTTTCTACATATCTCCAAATGTTCTAAACATCCAAAAAAAAACTAATCAAGATATTTCAATCTGGCTGGCTAAACTAGGATACATGTAGCGCGCTACATTATCGCGTGCTACATGTATCATGAATCTTTCTCAGTTTAGCCACCTCGGAAACATTGTAGTGCGTGACAAAATTTGTAGCCGAGACACAAAAAATGTTTCTGGGAAACATCAGAAACATTTCCTGTGTCCCTACATGTCGCTCGATTGTAGCTTGTACGTTTAGCCACACCTGGATACATGCTGACGAAATTTCTGCTACAATGTAGCACGCTACATGTATCTTAGTTTAGCCAGGCCTTATGTGTGTGTGTTCTTTGTAACCCGTGGTGCAGCAGAGGTCATTTGCCCTTGCTTCCAACGGACCCGATTTTTGGTCATCCCCTCCAGCTAACACCATTTCTATCCCTTTGATGCCATCTCCGCCTAAACTTCTCCACGTCATTTAAAACAAAATTTATTTTAAACCTAGTTTTAAAGGGCGAATAGTACCTGAAATGGTGAGTCCAGTTCATCTAGGTTCAACTTTGGAACTAAATCTCCACCAGCGAAACCAGCAGTATCTTCTGTTATTTGGTCATCTCCAGTTCCATTTCCACCAATGTTCGGATCACACTTTTCATTATCTTTGTCATCATTGTCCTCTTGAAGTTCTGTTCTTTTATCAAGTTCATCGAATTCGTCTTCACCTAATAGGCCACAATAACAAAATTAAAATGAATTTTAAAACCAAAAAAGAGGTTTTGTAGGTAAGGCTGCCACTTGAGCAAGATATTTCTTGGCTTATAACAATCATTAATAACAATAAAAATAAGGACAGCTGATCAAAAACAATTACATGTATGTTTAAAGTATTTTAAGAAAGTACGTAATATTGTGGCAAAACTAATAAATAAAAAATGTACAAAAATTAAAGAAAAAAGATTTACTTGTGTTGCTGCTACCTCTTAGCCACTCAGGAGGGTGGTTCTTGCAACTCTCACCCCACCATCGCCACCTGCTATAATTTTTTTTCCATAGTAAAAAAATGAAGATATATGGGTAGATCAATGGAGTGAATACTTGTCTGTTCCTAAATGCAACACTTTATCCTATGGCCATAGAGGGTTCTCCGTTGCTTCTGCTAAAAAACTAACCTTAAAACGTTTCTTTCTAAGAATACTTTTAAATTGCAAAAGTCAGTTGTTTTATCATATTTTCATTTTAGTGTTATTGTATTTGTTATTTCAGCTTATAATTTTTCCCCCAAATATTTTCATGAGTGAAATTGCAATTGTAAGAGTATCAAGCACTGAGGATTCTCTAAATTGTATTATTATTATTACTATTATTATTATGAAACAGTTTTTCAAAATGCAAAAATGGCGGGGAAAACGTAATAAGCCTCCTCCTGAGAGTGACAGGGTTACATTTCTACCATTGTTGCCTCTCGGTGCTAACCTTGGGACTCCCAGTTGCCTACTGGCTCCGAGGGTGAGGCTGGTATCTGTAACTGATCCTCATACAACTCAGTCTGAACCAGTTCATCTTGATCGGCTTCCATGAGAGACAGATCAGAAAGAACATTGCCATACATCCCCTCATCCTCTATTTCATCAAAGAACTCCCCATAGTCACTGGTTTGGATTCTTGGATCACTTGAAGAACGTGAGTTCAGTGAAACTGGTTTTACAAAGTGTACATACTTTGGTACAAAGCCCCTCTGGTACTGCAAAAGGCACATGCAAAAAGTGAGGGCGATTGGAATGTGTACAAAGATTTTCAAGTATATTAGCATGTATTTTTTATCTGTGTTTAAACCAGTCTAGCTAGTTCTAGTGATGTCTAACAGCCTTTAATTTTTTCTATCATTATACTCTTGACACATCACAGCATCCTACAAAGGATGAATCCTACAGTGGTTAGACACCACTGTGCACAGTGCTGTGACAGCTAAAACAAGCACAGGGCTTTAACAATGGTGCGGATAGTAATGTTACAGCGCTGACAGTGACAGCACTGGGACATCAGTGATTATGACACCGATGGGACAGCGATGTTTTACATTAGTGTGACAGTGATGACAGCTGACACTACAGTGAGAGCAGTGACAGCTCACAGTGCTGTATCAGCAGTGGCAGCTTACACCGCCATGACAACAATGTTTGCATTCGTGTGACAGCGATGGCCACATATGGTCATCCTGTCCTTAACCCAATGTGCGATCATTCTACCCTACCATCCCACATGTAGCCATCCTACTTACCATCTCACATGTGGTCATTCTGTTCTTAACCCCATTAGCTGTCATCCTACCCTATCACCCCACTTGTAGTCATCCTACCAACCATCCCACATATGGTCATTCTGTCATCCTATCACCCCACATTATTACACCAATATTAAGTTAGAACAATTATAATAAAACATAATTTTTACTTAATATTCTATCCAACAAAAAAAAGACTTACCACTGCCGGTCTTGCCACTGGCCAGAACTGTTTTTGCTACAGAAATATGAAAATATTCAATAAAACTGGTTTTGGTGAACAATAATTGACAGCAACAGCACTGCCTTTTAACTATTCAGCCAAAAACACTTTTTGGCAACTACAGACAATAGGTGCAAAACTCTGAAGAATTAAGTCATCAGTTATAACTTACACGAGGAAATTGTGTAAGTTAATTAAGCTTTATGTTGAAACCAAATGAACACATGTACAAGAGTTGATGAGAGCTCAAGTTTTGACTGTGATGTTTGACTACACTAAACTCCTGAACTATCAAGTGCCCCTACAAACTTTCAGCATGTTCAAAAATGCAAAGACAGCTAAAACAACCGAAGGTACGTTTCACACATTTTACACACAAACTCTCTACTCTCTGCTCTACTCTTTTGAACTCTCATACTTGTTCAACCTTACATGTGAGAGTTGAACAAAACCCCCATCCAACTCTGGTCACTCAACTGTTATATTACAGCTCTTGTGTTCACTTGATCCAGGATTCATTACTCAATTCAAGAATCAAGGCCAGTACAATTTTATGGTATGTAATCTGTTTTAGTTGTGGAACAATTGTGCAAAAAGTACCAAAAGGCACTGTGAATTCCACAAACTGAAGAACGAAGAGTTGTTAGTTTCAAACTAAAACTTTGATTACATACTAACGTACAACACTATTAACCAGTTTAATTATATATCAGATGATTGCTGGCATAGAGTTTTATTTATTTAATCAGTATACTAAATTTTTTTGCTTAACTGCATGATTTTTTCAAATATTCCTAGTATTCTGAAATATTTTTAAATGAAGACAGTTCAAACAACAGTAGTAAGTAGTCAGATGATTGATGCTATGGAATTTAATTTATTTACTATTAAGTATAAACTAATAATTAAGGCAGATTATTTTCTAGTTTCATGAGCTAATAAGTTACAGCATTGTTTTAATTATTATCCAGACAGTTAGGAATAACATTGCCTTGCCTAGAACTTGGAGGATTGAGGGTCAACATAACATGATGATTCTTTTGTTGAAAAGGGTCCAAATGACCCTTCTTCCTTTCCTCCTGTATTGTGCCTTTTTGTTAAGTGTTCAAAAGGATCATTGATAATGACTCCAAGGTGAAGGGTATCACTGACAGAGGCTATTTAAAATATATATATTTTAATACTTGTCTTATGACTTACAATTTTGCTTAAGATGGTACTCAGCGAGAACGCAGGCAATATAAGACATGCAATATCTTCTAGACCTGGCTCCCCAGGGCCGTACCTAGCGGGGGGCAGGCAGTTGTCCCCCAAGAGATTTGACAACTTGACTATAATGCTCTTAAAAGCGTCATCTCTGCCCCCCAGTAATAACAGAAAATATATCAGCACTGCCCCCCTGCTCAAAAATGGCTAGGTACGACGCTGTTCCCTTTGTAAGGGAGGAGGTGTCACAGTTCACAACACCAGCATTAGCCTAGTAAGTGTTTTTATCGACAAGTGTGCAGGTTCTTTTAAGTCCCTTTATAAAACATCAAGAGACAAGGCCAACGGCTTAAAATGTCCCTGTCCAATGTTAGTAGGCAAATCTAGTTTTAAACCCAGACTGAAATTAACTTCTAGAATGTACTATAAAAATTATTTTGAGAGTGATAATTAACACATTATTACAGAACAAACTTGTCAATCAAAATCGACACTAAATACATAGTATTTTTTTTATTAATGAACCACCATACCGACTCTGGTGCTGTCTTTGGCCTTGACTGGTAAGCAGAGCAGCAATGCCGCAGTCCGTTGTGATTGAGAACGTTTTGTACAATCTGTGGCATGCAGGATAAAGGTCGGATCATTGCTTGTAGCTTCTCTTCATCTGTGCCACTTTCTGGGACGGCTGTCACAACATTAATGTCACTGAAATCATAAGGTAGTGGCGCTGATTTACATCTTTCCTTGCAACGAAATCTGATTTCTTCTGGTGACAAAAGATTATGGTGTTTCTTAGCAGAATTTGTCCTCATTTGCCATGCCCTCTGAGAAGCCGATCTTGATGACAATAGAGCAGAACCAGCTCTTCGCTTTGAAGTGGCAACTTGCCGTGCTCCAGCAGGTCGAGGTGGGGCTGATTTACACCTAACTGCCGTCTTTTCACCAGCCAGATAGAGTGATGCTGCAGAGGATGCTGTCTTTGGCATCCTATTAAATGCCGAATTTGTTTTGTACTGCCTTCTGGAGGTAAGGTAAAGTGCAGATGGCAATGATGATGAGTTCACTAATTCTCTTGCAGAGCCTTTGGCAGAGAAGCTGCTGTGTCCACTCCTTGCTGAGCTTGGTCTTGATGCGCTGGCTAGTGACGGCGAAGGGTTTCTCATTGATGGTGGTGATGGACTGGTCCAGCCCTTGACATTTCGTGGATTTCTCACATTTGTTCTAAGATGGACACTCCCAGCACTTTTAGATCGGCTCCTATGTTTTAATTGTCCATTTTTGACAGCAAAAAAGTCGTAAATAGCATAGGGGTCCAGGTATTTTTGTGGTGTGTTCTCTTTATGGGTGGTCCAGAGCTGTTGTTGTGAGGCCATACTTCAGATCTCACCAAATGATACAGCTTAATGACTGAAGATTAAGATATAATAACAGTTGTCTGAGCAACATCCAGCATGTGGCTAAGTTCACTTAATGGATATTAAACAATATATGAAAAGATTTTCATCTCAATCAACATTTTTTGTCCCCGCAAAGGTGGAGTTCTCTGGATCCATGTATGCCCAACCTGTAAAATAATTACCAGTAAATGATAAGCAAGATCATATTAAGACATGGGTATATATTTATTCAAGGAAATATACTCTGACTTAACTTAAATGAAATATATATTAGTAATAAACATTATCACAAAGTAAGTGTAAACAGGAAAACTCACATGACATGTCATAGTCTAAATGGAAAAAATTGAGAACCATAATCACATTAAAATTTATTTCTAATTTACAGATAACAAGTTAAAAAGCTTGAAATAATACAAAGGGAAAAACTGCCTTGTCACATGGCAAGGAGTACATTAAACAAGTTAGGGGGAAAGGTGAAAGAGCTTCTGGTTTTTGAAATATTATTTTTGTGCACATACGAAGTTGCGCGCGCACACACACACACACATTCCAACTGATAGTCACTTACACTCGATCACTCATTCCAAACCTTCTATTTTATATAAAACACAAAAGAAGAAGGAATCGAAGCGGAAATAGAAAATTAGTTGCATGAAACGGATGATACAAATATTATTAATTAAAACAAGATCATGCAGTTATGTCTTGCATTTAAAGTTAATCAAGACTATATTTATGACTGTGAAACTGTTTTACTGATTAGGTCAGATACTCATAATGTTTTGAAGATTGCTGCCTTATCGACACAATGCATTTTAAAATAACAAACTGATCGGAGTCACTCACCTTTGACAAAACTTTGCAGAGTCGATGGACTCATGGAAAGAACACAAAAACCACAACTTCAGGAAGGCAGACGAACACTCTGAACTCTCTCTTTTGATGCTTTTTGACGAGCTGGTAACGATCCGTTAAAGACGTGAAACTCGGAAGCCGCTTATACAGATAAGAACTAAAGAAATAATCTTTTGAAAATTCCCTTCGTGATTCCCGTTGTTAATAAACTCGTCTCCAACAAATAACAACCAAAAATCAATTGAAATTAGCCAATGGAATGCTTTGTTAAAATTAGTTTCTGTAAACCAATCCGAATTGAGCTTCTATTGTAGAAATTTCTGTCGCTATGACAATAGTCCGATACAAAAGACTGGTCTGTCAAAATTTATAGAGCTTCAGCTGGCTTGACAGAGAAGAAGATAACGAGAAAATAAAAAAATATCTCGTTCCTCAGCAAGAAGTTCACCGAATGATGCTTTCAGCAAGAACATAATGCAAGTCAATGACCCGCTGCCAGAGCAATGGACGCTGGTGAAAGAATGGCATATGGAGAGAAGAGAACCTTTTGAATCCTGGCGGTCGGTCACGAACTCTCAGATTGACCAGTTGTACAAGCAAATGACACAATCTGTAGCGGAACATCCTTCGGTGTTGATGAAGTAACAGAGAAAGTCTTAGAAAAATTTCAAGAGAGCGTGACAAGGAGTACTAGTGTATGATTTGTGTATTTGTTTTGCGGACAAAGCGAAGGGTCGATCAATGATAAGTGACGAGATGTCAAGTGACGCTACAAGTATTTTGAAATGGAGACTGCAAGATATACCAGTCGATAAAGACAGATGAGGTTTCAGGACACTTGTACGCTTGCTTTTGAACAATTTGAAGTGTTTTAGCTTGTCCCATGATATAAATTTATGTGTTTTCATGTATTTTTTTAAAAGTGAAGCATGATTATGACGCGATGCTAAATATCTTTGACCAACTTTATCTTAAATATTTTAAAATTATTATTCACAGTCTCAGACGTTATAGAGACGCAGTTGGCTTGTGTGATAATCGGCCAAGCCGTCATGAAAGAGCTATGTGAAAAATTCTAACAACCATTTTTTCAAAAGAAATGCAGTACTTAGCATCAATGATTAAAGGGAATTCATCATTTCATATATCTTTACTGCTGATCAATAGATGTTTTAATTAAAAATTAAAGTAAACACCTCCAATGCTAATGGTAAGAATAACTTTGTTGTGCCAATTGTGTGCCACTGATATATAAATATTGTTCTTCAAGGTGCATAGGATTAACTTTAATGAATATTCTCAATAGATAAGACCCTCAGCTGGCCTTCTAGCAGTAGCAGTTGATAAACTTCAAAAGGACCTATTTTAGCTTATTTTGCCCTAACTGTTATTTTACAGGATAAACAGAAGCCATTTTTAAACATAGGAATGAGTTTCAAAATACAGTAAAAAGTTGTTTTACTTTGTGAGTCGAGCTACGAGTGGATAAAACTAATAACCTGCGTTGCAAGAGCTAAAGGATCAGAGAATAGGAGAAGCCGGCTAAGAGAGCATTCACTTTTTAATGGGGGACGGGGGGGGGGAGTGGTTGAAGAATCCCGATAAACAGCAGCGTAAAATATTTCAGCCCTCCCCCTATTTAGTTTGTTAAAAAAGTGACCCTTCCCTCGGATCTCGTTTTCCAGTGGCCAACTCTTCTGCCGTAGCGGTTAAATCTTATCATTTGCTGCTATTCTGGATTTCTTGTCCTCCTCAACTCCGTTTGTATCTAAATCATCTCTATCTGAGTCTCTTGAATCCTCACTGCCCTCGACATCTTGCTGCTAGTCAGAGTTAAGCTCTAACGAAGTCTCTCGAGCTTTTTTTATAAACCTATATTTGTCTGCTTATGTGAGCGTGGAGGACATTGAGTTTTTCCGATTTTGTCATCTTTCTCTTCAGCAGGCTGTGCAAGTTGGTTTATATTGATCAGTATAACTATTTATAAAAACACAAACCTTGAGCATTGTAGCTCGCCTGTTTTGGTACAACCTCTCCCAATTGTTGCCACAACAGCCTTTAAATATGGAATCTCCGTGTTCGTTAGGTACACAAGGAGTTCCTTGACTAAATCAACGTTCTTTATATACCTCTTTGAGGATTCCTCAATTTTCTGATCTACACCGCATTTTATTTTTCTTCAAATAATAGTTTCTGATATGAAGGCGAGGCAGGACATCATCTGGTGCTCTTGGACTAATACCATCGTCGTTGTGGTAAGCTTGAGTAAGAGAGGTAATGAAATGGTGGGAGCTTAATGTGCGATACCCGGGTAAAGGTGTGGGGTGTGCGGCTTTCGTGATTCAGGTCCTATGACTCCTCAGATCCACTCTTATTCTCTGCATGTGTCACACATTTTCCCTGGCTTCCCTTCCTTTGAACAGCCTTCTTTGAGGAATTCCATATAAAGCACTACTTTTTCTTAGAGAGACTTTGTTAAAGTATGTTGCAGGCACATGTCGTTTTGATTTAGAAGTGTCATTATACTTCGTCAGACATTCTTTGTTGCAAATCAATTTTTCACTGTGCTTCTCTAATTCAGCGGCATAACGAAAGCTTTTGGTGCTTGTTCACCATCAATGCACACCCTATAAAGTAAGGCCTATTTTAAACGTTGCGCCACCGCTGTGCCGAAGTAAATAGCTCGAAATAAAATTAGGAATTAAACTCAGAGGCAGATCCGGAATTTTTCGAAGGGGGGAAGTGACTTTTGTAAAGGGGGGAAGCGACTATATTCATTGTCTGATCACCAAAACATGTAAGCTGGGAGCTTGCTAATATTTTTTGTTTGTGAGCTCAAAATGGGAGGGGGGGGGGGTGACTAGTCACCCGTTCGCGTTCCATCCCCTGGATCCGCCATTGAAATAAGACGCTAATAGCACGACAGTGGCACGTTGTATGAAACAGGCTTTGGCTGCTACAGCCCTCCATGCATTATATAGCTGTTCGGATACATAGCTGTGAAGGCAGACATGTCCTACGTTGCTGAGTTTTACTTTTAAAAAACTCTTTTTACTTCTCCCGCGCTAGCTGTCCGATAGCTATACCACATTTGAAAACCTGAAGGTTCGGCTCCAAAAGTCTATACAAGTGGTGTAAGTAAGTAGCTTCAAGTATCAGTTTATGGTTATTGACAGGATTTTCAAATGATATGATAAGTTATACTTGACCACCAGTTTGCAAAACGTGAAAGATAGTATTCGCTGATCGAGGTGTCTAGTACAGTATCTATTTATACTAACAAGTTTCCATATTGAAGTTACTGTGTTAAATTCTACTTAATCAAGAGTCGACAGACACCAACTAGATACCGAGGTTTTTTAGCTGTAATAGAGCTAACTGCAAACTGTAAGCCAACGTTAATAAAAATAAATCAATGATTAATTTACCGAAAGCCAGTTCCTTGCAAAGTCACATTCTAATGAGGACTAAGAAAAAGATAGCTTTATCACACCTGTGATTACCCAAATTTTGGTCACTAACACAAAAGCTAACTGTTGATTTACAAGTGAGAAAAGCGAAATCAGAAGTTCATAAACTTAAAACTTATACCTACCTTTCGCACTATTGCAGTTCGGTGTCTGTTGAAAGCGACTTGTTTAGAGAGCAATCCAAAGTCACCTGTCGGACTCGCATACTGAAAACGTTTTAGCGCTTCCGAGCAATCGCCACAACTTGTCCACGGATAACGACTGCCATCGCTCTTGGTGAAGCAAACATGATTTAGATGATATGAAAACCAATAGCTGTATTGTTTGCGAATTCGGTTCTCTTTCGAGTCCATTGTTATTCTCTGTTTTCTTTCTTACTCTAGGTACCTTAAAGCTATACTTTCTGCATATCTAACTTGCAAAACTCATTTCTCCATGGTTAAATAAATCACACAAAAAAATTGCGTTTAGGAAACAATATGTCCACTTTATGAAGATCGATGTTGAATTTGAGTAGAAAAAGCTAGAAAAATCTCGATGAAGCATTAGCTTTTCAGCTTAGGTAGAAACTTTAAGTCCGAACGCCAACAAAAAGAAGATTTACCATGTCAAAAACTTCATTACAGACAAAGTCAACTATTCCATGTCAGTATATCACAGATATTGTGAAGGCTTTTTAGCGTGTGCAAATGCTTTCGCAGGTCATTCCGGAAAAATATTTTTCGTTGGTCAATGTTTGTCTTTCCAAGCCGGTGGCAGTTGAAACGATTAAGTCAAACATTTACAAACTTCGGACGGTTGCCTAGTTGACGATTATAACACTGTCTAATTGGCTGAGAAACAAAAACAACAAAAAGGTGCAAGCTGTTAAAGGAAAAAACAACACAATTAAACTATCAAACACATAAGCTAAGATAATAGACTATCGATCATAATTAGTAGTTGTTCACCGAGTTAGAGGCGGATATACTAGTGATCACGATATATTCACTGAGTTAGAGGTGAGTATCTGTTGCTAAGCACCGTCAAGCCCGGTTAAGGTTTCTATATGATCGCTGTGAGAATGAAAAAAGACGTCGAGAAGGCGTGGGTTTCTTACGTCTTTTTTGGCGGCTTCTTCACTCATATCGAACTTCAGTATCTGCTAAAGATCACTGAAGTTTGTTTTCCATTTAGTCGCTGGGATCGCTTGAGCATATTTAGCAGCAGTCCTTTCGATCCCAGCAATTATGCCGGAAAACCGAGCTTTAGTGTAAAGACCGATATTTTTAGGAAATAACAAACCCGGCAGAGGGTAAAAGCGTTTTTTTTGTGTTGCGTTGTTTACTTGAAAATATTAACTAAAAAGCTATCAGTCGGCGAATTCGAGTCAAGATAAAACTTACCTGTGTGTATGTTTGTATTTATGTACGTATGTACAAACGATGTAAGGTGTCTTGCCAACTCATTTTATCATTATCTTGCTACATTCTTAAGACCCTGTCCACACAAATCCAATGACTAAAACCGCTTAGAAATATTTTTGCGTCCTAAGAATCCGCAAACTCGGCGAATTAAAAAAAATACACTTTAGAGAGCGGTTTCAAAAAGATGCGGTTTCGGTGAGCGGATTCACTGGTCTTGTGTGGACGGAAGGGCCATTCGCATAAAAACATGTGCGGTTTCCAAAATACCCGGATTCTTGTGGCGGGGTCTAAGTCCTTAGGCGATGAAGAAATGGTGACATGTGTAGACCTCACCGGTTGACCAGTTGTGCCGGACAGCCATAATTCTGCACAATGGCGGTTTGAACCTTATTCTTATGTGGCTCTTATATTTTCAAGGACAAATACTGATTTCGGCTGAGATTCTTGTGTCTGAACTGCGCTATTTAGGAGAACACTGCTAACCAAGATGCTTGAGAAGGCAGCAAAAAAAGTGCATTTACGGCCGGTTTCCTTCTCGACCAATTCGACCGCGCGACCAAGCGATGGGCTCTCTGGACGTACGCAGCTCGAAATCCAAGCTGAAAGCGAGCGCTCACTGGCGAACGCGCGGTCAGTTCTGGAAGTTGAATCAAGTTCAACTTTTTCGCGACTAGAATCAAGTTACTTCTTTTCAATGATAGAGGGTGCGTTCGTACCTGCAGTTCGCGCGACCGAATTTGCTGAAGTGGAAACCAGCCTTTAAACGCTGCCTGTCCATCCCAGCACTTTAGCTTACTGGGGCTAACGACGGTTTACTATAACAGCAGCAAAACAAATGTAAAAGATCGAATATCGTGATCACTTAGTACCTGCTGTTGGACTGGCAGAACCCTTCTGGATAATGAGTCATCTGGCCGTCCAGAACATGGAACTGCTCTGCTTACCAGGGAACTATAAAGGTTCTCTCTAAAACAAGACTTTCTGGCGAGGACCAGCTGATCTAAGACAAATCTGGGTTTATCGTGTCCTGGGTTGGAAAACCAAAAGGGCAAAAGAGAGAAGGAGGAATTTGCTTTGCTATCAGAACCTTCCTTTGTTGAGCAAATTAACGGCACATTAGTCAGCACATTCATCTTGTAATTCGAATTGAACTTCTACACCAAAACTACCATGTTACTTTTCCCTTGACTAGAAAAGAAAAGCTTCGAAAATGCAAAGAACTTCCTATTATCTCTGCTGGGGGTAAAAAAAACACTTCCCCCTTGTTCCTTGTGAATGTGCCTTTAAAGATATACCCCATACTAGAATTGCAGCAACAGATTACCTTGACAAGAAGACGGTATTCCGGAAGCTTTCCTCACAGCAGAATGGCATGGTTTTTTTTATCGGTAACGCTCAGTTCAGCCAGCTGTTCAGACTAGAACTCCCATCTATCCAGGGATCATCTTTCTAGTCTGCGACAGCCGAAACAAAAACCAACAAACAGAAATGCTCAAGAAAGTGTTAACTAAACAACCGAAACAAGAAAATTGGCTTGTGCAGTTTGATCACTTAACCCCTGAGTAAGCTGTGGCTAGTCCATTCTTTCACAAGCTACCCCGATCGACTAATCTTCCCCAGTCAGTTATTTTCATGGCAAGTCTCCCAACACACCAGAAAACCTATTTTCTATGTATCATTAGCCTTGGAAACAGTGTAGCTGTGAAAAAAACCCGGAAATTTCCATTTATGTTTTGAAAAATCACCAAAATTGTTTCTTAGCCCCTTTTTGCACTGAACTGTTCAATTGTTGCTCAACGAGAATACGAGCAATCACCTTGTTGTCGAAAAAGCGTACAAAGACCACAAGGACGGTGTGCAACAAGAGAAGAGAAGGTAGGTAATTCCTTATTTCCAGCGTACAAAACTGCACTGTTTGAGACATAAAGAATTATTGGAGCGGAATTTCAAAATTCGCCACGACGGTTTTCATCTTTAGCTATTATTTTATAAGCTTGCCAAATTTGACGACATGAGATTAAAAATTCGGGGAGCATTGAACCTTTGCATTGTTGCAATTTTAGCTGAAACATGTTTCGAGAAATTCAGTCCTAAAGTACGCCGCACGTCATACAATTTCACTTCCGGTAAAAACTCTCGTTCGTCATATCCCGCAAAGTTTTAGACGTATTGAAAAACAATTTTTGCTACTAAAAGTTCTTTTAATTTAAATTTAGATTCTGCAAAAATCTCAATTTCGATGTTTTGATCCGTTCCAACATGAACGGTAACCTTCAAGGAACCAGTAGGAATAACTCAAGTCTCAACATTTGCACAAATAATTTTTTAAATATTTTTTGCAATCCGTCAGATGTAAATTTTAAAGTTATCAACAGCTTACCCGTAACTGTTATTATTCATCTCATGACCTAACCCTAACTATTGACGACGTTTGATTAGCACTTAGGAATATAAATTCTGGGAAAGCATCTATATTAGATGGTATCCCAGTGGAACTTCCGCAATACGGAGGTGAAAACGTTCTGTATTCTGTTTGCAACATGATCTCTCTATGGTGAAAAGGAAAGTTTCAACGTATTAAAATACCGTAAGGCATCTTAGCATCCGTTTTCAAAGGCAAAATATCCAAATGTGAATGCGATCATCACCGTGGTATCACTCTTTTGGAGGCAGCTGGTGAAGTGTTGGCTAGCTGTTGCTAATAAGTTGATGGAATGTGTCTGCAAGCAGTGTTTAGACAAAAAAAAACCATGTCAATTTAAGAAAACAAAAAACTCCTGCATCAGTCTTAAGCGAGAAAAATAAAAGTTAGGCTGAAACGACAACCTGTAAAAATTGAGACTGGAAAAAAATTTGAAACAAAAAATAATAATACTGATGTTCAGCCATGAGAGAAAATTCGATACAGACTGCTCCTTTTGTGATTTGGGGGCTTTTCCTTATGGCAAGATACGATTTTGATTTTCATAGATTTTTTTGCGGTTGACTTTGTATATGGTGGCGGTATAACACTTATAAATAAAGACAAAAAACAATAAGTCTTAGATTCTTTTTAATATATTATCAATTACTAGCTTTTTACAAGCTAAGAGAGGTTACAATATTTAAACCCGGCGCGAAGCGTTCTGTCCATTTAGTGTAATCTAAGATTTTGATTGAGACAGTGTGAACCCAACTGCCAACACACACACACTGGATATCCAGTAGTTCTGAGTGATGTCGAGATACCGAAGGGTTTAGCATTAGAGTAAAAACTGAACAATATCCAAGTTTTAGTTATTTTCTTGAAAGGCGGAAATTATTTTTGTATTTGAGTCGCAATTAATGTTTATGTAAAAATCTACCATTTGTGCGTGGTTAATGACTGCAATCAGTAATACGTTTTATAGTAAAGGTTCCGATAAGTATTTCAATTTGAACTAACAGTTTCCATCTGATACTTTTAATTAGTGTCTGAGTTAACACTACAAAAATAAACCCTACCCATCATAAACAAAACTTTTAAAAGGTTTCGTTATCTCATTTCGGCCCAAGACGATTTGCTGAGCAACAAACATGTAAGAGAACAGAAAAGGACTTATTTGATTGCCTGTGTTTTGCGTTGTGAGTCTTCCCACCAAAGCTAAACGAAAATCATTCTGTCGGAAATGAATACAACAAAAAGTGAAAATACGTGGGGCCGCCAATTATACAGTAAACACAAACTTTTGGTGGTTAATCTATTCTTGTTCATAGAAAAAAGTAAAAAGAAAAATATTGGTTGAAATCCTGAGAAACTAGCAGATGGCACAATGGTTTCACATTATTATTAGCTAAGGTTCGAAGAATAAAAAGGAAGAGAATTAATTCCATATTAAGCTAGGACATCACTTCTATCATTACCGCTTGGCTGTAAACCTCTTCATCTTATACCCTGAGTATCGATGGCAGGTAAGATATTTTTTGAGTTCATTTTGCTCAAGTATTCAAATCTTAACATTTTCTACAATTAACAACGCTTAAATATAGAACTCTTAACAATCGTAATCATAATATATACAGCGGACATTGACTGAATTCTCTTTTCCAATTTTCATTCCTTAGTCATGATGATATAAAGATTGGTTATGTTGCTTTAATAACGCACTCGTGAAATTTATAGTAAGCACGGTTCAAAACTCGTCTTGAGTTATTAACCATTTTCAGTACAGAATTTAGTTCAGACACAAACCTAATAAAAATGGGTACTTTTTTATCTTCTTGAGAAACCATTTTTTTCCTTTACACTGAAACCAAGCAAATAAACAAAAGTACAACAGACAAGGTAAAACGAGAAGTACTAAAAAAATTATTTCTGAAAGGGATACAACAGCAATATTGACATAATAAGCTCAGATTTCACTTTCCTTAAATGAACTGCAAGTGCCATCCTACTAACTCTTTCTGTATTTGGCAAACTTCTTTGCCTACTTCGTTTGAACAAAAAACTAAGCAAAAACTCAGATGTTTCGTTGAGTAACAACAACAACAACTGATCCAAAGCCAACTTCATAGCGATTTCAAAAGATTCTTCAGGCCGAGAATTAACCAGTTTCCAGCGATTCCAAACGTCTTTTGTTTTGCGGAAACGAGTTCGATAGAAAAATAAAAGTTAAGAAAAGCTTTTTGGGCTCTTATACTTTAAAAGCTACGATGTAGTTACAATCTTGGAGCACCGAAAAAAGAAGGAATCTTGAGTTATGATTCTTGATTCTTGAGTTGACGACAACATCACTTTCGTTTCTTAACTGTTTGTGTAAGAAAACAACTAGGGTTTTTTTCTAACTAACTTAGTTCAAAGTCCGTGTAAGTTGTTATGCTGTGTGTGTTGGAAAAAGTAGAACAAAATCTGTTTCAAAACATACAACAATTTCAGTTGCATAACTGAATCATGTGCATCTGTGGAAGCATTTTCCCTAGTAAATCTTGCTGAATTTTAAAGAGCGTACCCTATTTGGTCTAGTTTTGTTCCAAAAACACCTGACTTCAATCCAGCGTCTCTCGTCTGTCCGGCGGTTTTCTTCATCTAAAATTATTTTTAACTCCTACAATTGTTTTTTTTTTTTAATTTGTAGAGCGATCAAAGCATTTGTTAGATTGAAAACTAATGTTAAAAGTTGCCGCCTTTGAGTGATCGGCGTCTGTTTTACGAGCTATTAGAAACGACCTTTTCATAGTAGTTTTAAGAAAACTTTCAGCATCGTTTCGGTCAAAAAAATCAATTAACAAACACACACACGTTATTACACAGTTAAAGAGTAGATGTACTTTGGTAATCCCAAAAGAATTGAGACTTTTCATGAAGTGTGATCTATTTTGAGTTCTGGAGCGATTTGAGGAAGGAAGGGATTGATAGTCTAGACTATAATGACTATAAACAAAATGTGACGGAGCCAAAGTACCTTTTTCTGAAATCAGACAGATATGTATCACTTAATGTTAAGAATCGAACTTGTAGTAAACGCTGGTAGCACTTTTAGGGGTGCTTTTTTCTGTCCATTTTACTGAATGATACCCAATTAGATAATTCTTATAAACGAGCGAAGTAACTAAAAATTGTCTAAATCCATAAAAGTAGAAAATGAATTTACAATAAGTTATTACCTAAAAAACTGTTTTATTAGTGGGAGTGTGGAAGTTACAATTCAGAAATTTGCATTTCAATTCTTTAACAAAGTTAAGAAAGACTTCGGCTCTAAACATTGATTTTTTTACTTGTTTTATAGCAATGCCAGCTGCATATAAAGACAAACTTTCTTAGACCGATTCAGAATTTTAGTAAGGGGGTGGGGGTGGTAAGGAATCACTTTAGTGGCCTGATTATCATACTCTTCACTAAATATGTTATCGCTTTTTGCTCAAAAACAAAGGCTCAAAATCTACAAGTTTTATGCATTGCGTTTGGTACGAACCACACAAATCACCAATAGATTCACTATCTCAGAGCGTCTGCCGTTGTTTCAGTTTTCGTGTTTCAGCAGTACCAGTTGAATGCATTTAGCCCCAAACACGCAATATGACGTTTGGCTGAAATCTCCTACACAGACTGTCTTTATAGTTTCCTTGAAAACAAGTTTGGGGAGTTGAGTTATTGACGTGTTTGATCAGTTGTTTATTTATTTTTACCAAACAACGCAATTTGTGTATGTTTATTCATGTGTATGTTTGTGTGTGTGTCGGTATGTGTAATGTAGGAAGAATTTACATATTGATTAACTGGTTGGAGCTGAAAAGGTTATAAGCTGTCTTCCTTACCTCTCACATACTGATATTACAGCTCTTTAGTTAGTTTCACATGAGACAGTACAAGTTGCTTATGTGCTATGAAAATTTTGATACATTTTTTGTCATTTATTGTCATTTCTATCTTCACTTTTGATCAGAGCCCACGATGTCGTTTTGGCACCTTATGGTCATGCTTCTCGGTCTTGCCACACTGAAGGTAACCGCTGATCCGTTTGTGAGGAATAAAGGCGCGGCTATCTTTAAGGAAAGTAACGACGATAGGGAAGGAGTTCCAGTTTCTTCTGAGTTAGAATTTCCGGAACACTACTACATACGAGAGTTTGAAAAGTTTCTTAACCACCAAGAGAAGCGCGGAGGAAAACTTGGAGGGACAAATGACGGTAAAAGCGCTCATGGAAAAGAAACCTTGAAGAACTTGATCAAATTACATTTAAGTTCAAAAGGGCAAAAACAAAATTCAAGGCATCGTCACAGAGAAAGAGAAGAAGAACGCGAACGTGAACGAATTGGTCCCGATGGCAAGAAAGAAAGAGAAAGAGAGAGAATGAGGCAAAGGGAGAGAGAGCGGGAGAGAGCAGGGCATGACGGGAAACTTGTGAAAGAACTGGAGAAAGAAACCGAAGGAGAGAGACAGCGTCAGAGACTGGGACCGAACGGCAAGCTGCAGGAAGAGCGGGAACGGTTTCGCTACCGTGCAAGGGGACAAGAATAAGGGACTGAGTCTAGTACGTTTTTTAACTGAATCACCAGTTTCAAATGGACTGTAATAAATAAGAACTATCTCTTTGTTCTGTAGGAGAAAACTAAAGTACTTGAAATTTCCTGCAGTTTGAGTTGTACATGTAGCAACTTTGACGACCAACGAGAGACAAAGGTTTAACGTTGAACTACATTTTGTTATGATGTAGAAATCAACCGATTGTATGTAGGACTAACAAAAGAGAACAATAAAATGGATTATCATCACGAATTTGTTAGATTCTCGGATCGAAATGCATATCGGTAAAGAGAAGCACTTTTGTTTGCTAGTTGTAAAAGAACCGGTTTTAAACATTTTTCTTGATCAAAATATCGTGTTATTTCTGGTGCTATGTTTTTACTAAGAATCTTCAAGAAGCTATAACAGAGAACTGAACCGAATCTCCCGAATTGCAACTCAACCCCAATGAATCCCTGTTTATTAACCTCTCTCAAATCATTAATTTAAATCATCTGTCTTTTCTGTTTATCGTAATTCCCATTTCTGTTATCTTGCTTAAAATATTCGCTTTTGCCACGGTTCTGCCAATTTGGATGTGACCAAGCAGGGAAGGATCCAGCGATTTCCGTGACTAGTGCCTTTTTATACAAATAGAAACGAGGGGCCAAAGTTTTAAGAA
>JAOBRG010066224.1:0-15217 GCA_027574985.1 Umimayanthus nakama | reverse complement strand
GTGATCGTGCACAGTGGGCAGGCAAACGCGGGTCACTACTACTCATACATTAAAGATAGAAGGTATGTAGGTTAGTTTTTGCATTCATTCCACCATTGGAGATCAACTATGAACTTGTCGGAGTGATCGTGCACAGTGGGCAGGCAAACGCGGGTCACTACTACTCATACATTAAAGATAGAAGGTATGTAGGTTAGTTATTGCATTCATTCCACCATTAGAGATCAACTGGGAACTTGTCTCATTTATTCTGCACAGTGGGCAAGCGTATACCTGTCACTACACTCATATGTCAAAGATAAAAGAAATGAAGGTTGATGCACCCATTCCACCATTTTTAAAGTGAACAAGAAAAAATCAGTTCAGTCCAAATCAGTGGCTAGTCACTGTTTTTCGGCCTACTAGCTCGCTTAAGTTTGCGGTATTCAATCCACATCAAGTTTCTAGTGATACCAATAGAATATAAGAACAACCTTCGTCACTTTAATAGCGATGGACTCAGTGAACGTGGTTTTAAACAATTTTTAAGAAGCTTAAACTCAGTCTCACCCTTACAATGGACCACTTTGGAACTACGCGTCAGTTCCCGCAAACAAAAACCTGAATTCGAGACTATTGCTGGGCTATGCGATAAAATATAGCAAATGTATTGCACAGAATAATTCGAAAGAATTGTATTAGTGTTTGTTTTAATGCCGCAAGGTTTAACACTTGAAATACCAGCTTGATAACTTTCCTGATAGCTACAACCTGATATTTGAGCTGGTGTGATTTATCGAGATCATTTTAAAAATATTTGAAACTGATGTTGCAACAAAACATGCACTTAAACAGACGACCATAGTTAGTGTTCGTCTAAATGATCAAGTGTTTTCTTGATGCAGATGCGAATCAAGTAATGGCGAGGGTAAGGACAAGTGGTACAAGTTTAATGATACAGTGGTTGAGCCTTTTCACATGAACGATGACTCTCTGGAGGCGGAGTGTTTTGGCGGAACGTACAAGGCAAATGTCTATGATACCGGTAGGTTGAGTAACGTTCTGTCATTGCAGGGTCAGTGTCGATGCCTTTTCTTTGTATTTTCTCTAATATGGTATAGAATCGCATGAAACTGATGAATCTCGCAAGCTGATTGGGTAATCACCGAATAGATGAGAAGGTATTTCAAATCGTATCGCATGATTTTAGTGTGCGATAAGTCGAGGCGACGTGTTGGTCATTTGCCGGTGTTTTCTTTAAGTGACAAAATAAAAAAAACAATAATTAAATACTAATGTCTAAAGGCCTTTTTTCGAAAGAAAACATTAACAGAAATGGTGCATGTAAAGCCGTTTCAGTTTAGTGATACCTTGGTTCTTCCTAACAAGGATTTGTCACGCCCAAGTTAACTTAATCCGTTTCAAGACTTTCTTCCATTTCAGCGACCAAGGAGGGAATCATTTGCTCCCTTAAGGTCTTGGAACACATAGCAAAAACATTAAAATCATGAACTTAAACAGGCTTCGCACGCTACTTGAAAAAAACCTGTAGTTCCTTGAATTTTTGGATTTTTCTTTTAAGGCAGGGGATTCTTTGAAAATCTAATGTTTTAGAATGGGAAACTAAAAAAACCCCTGAATTTTAAGTTGATAGTCCACCTATATTCAGGGTTGCCTCGGTCCTTGAAGATCCTTGAATGAGCAATGTTTTTCAACTTTAACTGAAAAAACAATCATGATTGTCATAATCGGACGTTATACCTTCGATGTTTGAAGACAAAAACGGAGGCCGAATTTTTCCTGTGAAGCAAATCTCGTAAGCTCGTTGCTGAGTCAGTATACAGAATAAAAAAATTTTTTGGTACAAAAGGCCCTTAAGTTTGCTCAAAAACTTTCCTGGAAAGCTCTGGGAAAGTCGCTGAGTTTCGTTCTTACTTAGCAGTGGAAACCCTGATAGTTTTTAACGATTGGTTGGTTTTTGGACATCATTTTTAATCTCTTAAGCAGTCTATTAGGTTCTCAAAGTTAATTGAAAAATACACAAGGATACTTACGTTTGCTCTAAGTTGTTGGGGAACACTAACCTTACTTTGTCTACATTGTCAGGTAGGAAGAGAAAAGTTTTTGCAGTTTTCTTGTTGTTAAGGCACAACAGAGTGCGTCATATGATGGAATGACTGGCAGAAAGTGGGGATTTTTTTGTGTTTGAGAGGGGGATATGTATTTCAGTTTTTTGCCTTGAAAAACTCTGTTACAGAACTTAAAAATACCTGGAAAATGAATGTTGCCCTAACCAAATAGGTCGAATACTGTTGAAATCTACTTGTGTGGTCCTGACTTGTTCTCTACGTGCCCATTACATCCTACAGTGAACACATATCCAGAGACCAGGCTGCGCTACTGGAGCGGCTATATGTTGTTCTATGAGTCGGTTGAACACCAGAAGAATCGCCGGGCCAGTGGATCCGCCCGCAGTCAGCTGATACGCCAGGATGCCGTCACCAGGTACCGGAAATAATCCAGTCAGGTTTATTAGTTGGAACCGTTTTTTACTGCAGAGTTAAACCAGCAATACTACACCGTCTCTGTTTTGGTTGGTTGATCGTCCGAATTTCTGAACCGTTCCAGTACAGTAAAAACCCGTGAGTAAGAACTTAAATTTTAAGAACCTGTTAGGCTAAAGTTTACCAGTTATACCCTCTCTATGTTAGAACCTATTAGGCCTAAAATTTGAAATCGGGTTCTTAATTTTTTAAATATGCACTGTAACTATCAGTGCTATTGTAAAACTTCCCAGAAATTAAGAACCTATTAAGAACCTAATGACTCCAGATTTTTGTTACATACCATTTAGGTAAGAAGCTGTTTACCCTAACTTTCAAAAATACAGGTTCTTACTCGCGGGTTTTTATATGTATTTTACCAGCGGCTTACGATTGATTTTTACAAGACACTAAACGAGACGCACAGAAACAAAACCGCTTTGGAACTATAAATATGGACTACATGACCGACCTGAGATTGACTCTGAAGACGACTTACACCTAGCTTGACGAAGCGTCAGTCTCAACCAGCCTTACTATCGTGCTCAAATTAAACGGGGGGACTTCAAGTATTGTGAAACATTATTAAACGGGTGAGTGAAAATAAACGGGGGTGGGAACAATATGAAAGAGAAGGGATAAAATAGGATTATCCCTGAACACTTTATGAACCTGGCCCAACATCAGTATTTCTAGTATATTGCTGAGCCACTTATTGTAACGAAACACAAGCAGTCTACGATATACTTATGAACTTCTTTGTATTCTTTCGTGAAATTCAGAAAATTAATAAAGGGGGATCTCCAAAAATCACGAAAAAAATAAATGCCCGCCCTTTTTATTCTGAGCATGAACCTACAAATGCCCAGGCGATCAGTTAATCACAAAATTAGTTCACCTTGGTTCAGACCTTTTTCTGTTTTAAAACAGTATTAATAACTTGTTTCAAACATGTCGATAGACGGTGTAGCGCAGTGGGTTCATTGCCAGCCTCAATGCGAACTTTAAATTTAGGTACTTTGTACCTTTTTATATAGAGTAGTTGTTATTTTGTCGTGTGTTTTGCGTAGCGCGTGTGTTTTCCAATGTCTTCTTATCCTTTAATTTTGTTAAAAAAATTTATTTGCCTTTGCACTTTTTTAATAGATCTTTGTTGTCCAACATTGCAGTTAATACTTAATTACGTTTAATTACATAAGAATACAAAAACAAGATCTCTTAGGTGTATTCTAAGGTATTTTCAGAGGTTTGTCACCGCAACTTGAACCCAAGCTCTTAAGATCACACTAGTCTATTTAGGTTTACAATCAGTTACACTGTAGTGTATACCAAACTTATGTAAAAGATTAAGTTGCTGTAACATTATTAGAGATAATGTAAATGAATAAAAAATTCACAGCTGCTAAAAATTAACATAGTTTGTTAGTGTCTCCGATAAATGGAACTTTAATGAATCACGCATAACTCTATATAACAACAAGTTTGGGCTCTGGCGTTTAGACGTTTGGGTTATATATTAAAATAAATTTCAAAATTAACAAGTAGCAGAAAGAAATTTAATATCTTTTAGTTTTTGACACTTGTCCACTGCCAGTAGCTTCACGAGCTCCATAACTGACAGCTGTCAATTTTCTTTAACTTATGATTTGGTCAACTTCTATTTTTTCTAACGTTAGAAAAACTACCGACAAGCAAATTTGCGGCTCAGTTGTTTAACTGCAAAAAGTCAACCAAGAGCTGGCAGCAATCAGTCATTCAGTCGCACACCTAAATGAAAAATCAGTGGGAGCCGCGTTGACTATCGTATTCGGTTTAGAGTTTGTGTGTGCTAGGCAAGTATACTTGGTAAGATCTCCGCCAGGCAAGCAGAAGGTATTGGGTTCAACCCTGTCCTGGTAGAGGGGTAACCTTTGATTGATCTTGTTTTGCCACAGCGTCCATGGACAGGGACGTAAGCCATTGGTATCGTCTCTTGATGTTTAAATTATCGGGAACCCATACACTTGTCGATAAGAGCAGGCTAATGCCGGTGTTGTGGACTTCCCTAAAGTGGGAACCAGGCCTAGTAAGGGCCACGTGTCGTGTGTTCCCGCCGAACACCACGCTCGGCAAATTTTGTAAACCGGCAATAAGCAAGCAATATTTTTACAACTCTTTAAGCACATGTGTGATATTTTTGTTTCCCAAATTTCCCTAATTACAAAATAAAGGTTACCACGTCGTAAGCCAAGGGTTGTGTTCCTCAACCCTAGAAACCTCGAAGAAAAAAATTGTTACATAAAAAACTTGAGGGGGGAGGGGGTTTCATCAGTTGTGACGTCACTTAGCGTCAAAATATGTGTTAACGAAAAGAACAGTTGTAACAAGGCTTTGGATAATCGGTCATGCAGCAAAAGTTTAAAGCATAAAAAAAAGTCGAGGGGGGCTACTTTGATCCCGATCCCTCCTCCTCAAAGCTTCTAGGGTTAATGACATTTCCGTCATCATCAATATCGTCATTGTCATGATCATTGTTGTTTTTCCTGAAGATCTTTTCCACCATCACCGTCATCATCCTCGGTGTCGTCCAATTCCGGTCCACCATCACCGACCAAGACAGATGGCCTCAGTCAACTGACTGCACTGGTACAGAAGGGAGAGCGAAAGGGGATTTTCCAAGACAGAATGCCGGCCAGTATTCAAAGATTGGTACGTGTCAGTTGTACCTTGGTAATGTTAGTTCCGAATCGCACTCTAATCTGAGAACGAAAGATCCCATTGGATAACTGAAAACATAATATAAACAACCAAACTTTAAAACTGACAATCCGTAAAGAAACATGCAATAACATATTTAAAAATGTCAGTTATTGTTACTGTTATTGTTCAATGACCAGTAGAATGTTTCGTTTTCAGAGTAGAGCCTTACTGTTAGTTCCCGCCTCATTTTGTGGCATTTTGTTTTCACAATTTTGGTAATAGTTTATAAAATCGCTGAAAAACATCATCACTTGCGAAATGCATGCTATCTATCAACGGTTTTCTTGGTTTCGCACGAGTAAAACTTCTTGTTATATGAAATTCTCTCTTGTGATCGGCAAAGAGTTTATGAATATTCCTTTCCTTGGTAAAGGTAGAATACTGCGGACGTTTGGTGCTACTTCATTATTAAGCTTAAAAATTGTGGAGGTTTGAACATGGTTAGTGGTAACCAGAATTTAGATTTTCGTTTTCCAAAGTCAAACTTTTTGCTTGAACTTTACACAAATATTTCTTGTTGTAATAATATTTACAATGTAAAAATACAATTTAGTAATGTATTTTGTCTCGTTGGCAGGTCCATGCAGAGAATCTCCAGTTCATGCAGAATCGAGATGTATACAATAGGGATTACTTCAGATTCATCCATCACCTGGCTTCATGTAACGCAGTACGTTAATAAGATGATGAAGATAGTAATAATAATAATAATGATAATAATAATAATAATAACAATAACAACAACAACAATAATAATAATATAAATAATAATAATAATAATCAACTTAATTTGGTATGGTAATCCATAAAGTTGATCATTTCTTTACAGTGAAAGTGTGCATAAAATGACAGACAAGCATTAATGATAAACGCTACAACAATGTTTTAAATATTGTACTGAAGGAAGTAACTAAAAATTTTAATATGTGTTCACGAGCAAACACCGGGTCTTAAACAGACATTGGATCAGTACAAAGAGTAAAAAGGAAAAGTTGGTAACATAGTCCAGTATTGTTATGCTTTTTTTGATCAATAGAATCAAAAGAATTGTAAAAACAGCAAGCTCCCTGTTTCCGCATGGTGTCTCATTCATCTAGGAGGCTGGTATTTAGAGGGTTTGCTCAAAAACGTGTATTTTAACATGTTGTTTAGAGAATCAAAGAAATCACAAAAGCCTGGTTTCCGTATAATTTTCTGCAGCGCAGAGATCGTCTCTGTCACAGACGTTTTAGTCACGCAATCAGGACGCAAGGATAGAACACGGTCCTGTCGGGACAATAGAATTGCTCTTGACGTAAGGATCGTTTGAAACAATCGCTAAGAGTGTTTTCTATTTGATTGTTCCGATCGCTAGACAAAACATTCTGTGACAGACCGGATCCTTGCGCCAGAGATGATTATATGGGAACAAGGCTAAAGTATAATACATAACAGTGTTGTGAAACGTATATGTGCTTAAAATGGCTAAACGCTGAAGAAATGTATGTAAAAAGAGATCAAGACATTTGTAAATTAGAAACAAGAAACAATTAAAATAGGGAAAGAGTGGCGAGGAGTTGTATTGTATTTAAAGGTATTAGATTGGAAATATGTACTAAGGCCATGCCACATTTCTTTTTTAGTTGCAATTGAAGACATTTGTTGTGAGGTTTATGAAGTACTAATGGCAAAGAAGAGACTAAAAAATTTTAATAAGATCGGGGAATTGAGTAAAACAGAAGCTAGCTTTGGATCCACACCCCACTGGAAGTTCCAGCTGATCGCTCGGGACTATTTTTACTGGTTTCTCTGTGGTCGAGCTTCACAGTGGCTTATCATCTTGAGTTCAAGCTCCCTATTAGTATATTCGGGCTCTTTGTGGTCAAGTTCTCTATAATTAAATTTGCTGGGTTGGGGTTCCCTGTGGCCGGGTTTGCCTGTGTTCAGGCCCCTGTAGCTTGGTCACCTGTGGTTTCAGTCTCTTAGAAACGATCAAGCCCCTGTCTTATCACAATATGAGGTACTGTATAGAGTCATATGCCTACACTAGGATGTTTGTCATTGCAAACAGTGGATAAACACAGCTAGCGTCTGACTTTATGTGTTGTGCTTGGTTCCAGCGACACACCAATTCCAACAAGCAGGTGATTCTTGCAGTCTGTAGCCTTCAGTTGGCTGTTCAGTTTCTGTTCAACACGTACTTTAGGACCACAAAGAAGCTCAGGTGAGTCCAGCCTTTGTTACACTATGTGTAGAATATCGGGGCCTTGTCCTCACCCAATGGCGCCGTTGCCGATTTCCTTTTTAAAGGGTATATGTCATTTGTAACAATCAAAGCCAGCTCCAACAACATTTGTAACACACTTACATTAAAGTAGAGGTTACTAAAGTAACTCAAGTGCTGCCAAGACTTTGCCTGAAAACATGGATGGCAGCGAGTGGAGTTGTTGGCATAATCATAGTGAAAATGACTAGAATGCTAGCGGTCTGGGGTTCAAAACGTGGCATTTCTTTTATCTTCATTCTATTAAGCTTCTGTTTTATTTGTGTTTTTTAGTGTTTAATTTGGGTAAAGGGGTTAGGAACTGGTTTAGATATAGGATTACTGTTAGTTGTGCTTCCGCGATCAATAGACCATTTTTCGAAGTTGCACCGACTGTTAAAAATGACAGCGACCGTTTATGAAAGGTAAAATTGCGCCGCCGTTTAACAGCTCACACGGGTGCGGACAGTAATAGGTACAAGAGCACGAGTTTCTCTGGTTTAGGTGCTTTCAGTGGTTATCAGCATTTTTACGAGTGTAGAAAATATACCGTTGACTGCCTTCCCCCGTTTGGCCCCCTTCTGTAACCGTATGCAAGGAGATTTTGGTAGTAGACATACATATATAAAACGTTTTAAAAAAGGTGTCAACACTCTAAATTAGTGTTCAGAACTTGTATGAATCACTATCCCCACCCACCCCTAGCGTTAGAATGTGCATTTACGTGAATGAAAAATCCGAGTGTTGTTAACTCGGACAGAATGTTTTACTGTTCAAAGTTTGCATTTTTTACGCCAGTAAAATTTAAATTAAAATACCCACTTTTCTCTAAGGTTACTCAACAACAGAGACTCTTTTTCAATTTTTACGGTTTTTACATCTTCTCGTGTTTGTTTTTTTCTTCTTCATCTCCTGGGATATAACCAGCAAGGACCATGCACAGACGGCCTAAAAATTTTAAGCACTACATACACTTGCATAGTACAACTTAAAGAATAATAATATTATTTTAAGATGACTTAATGATTTCGCGTTCTGTGACTGGTCAATTCTAGGTCCCTAAGTAGCCGTACGAACCGCTAGTTCTTTTCAAAACCAGCATACTCAACAAAACCATATAATAAATATCTTGTTAGTCTCGTTTGCTCAGTCCTCGTTTGCTCAGTCCGCAAGTTATGGATTCCCTTTTTTTCTTTCCTTGTTTTCATGGAAGGAGAAAAACTCGGTCCATAACTTGCCGTACGGACTGAGCAAACGAGGCAAATAAGACGTATGTATGTTAATAATTCATGCAAAGTTTTAGATAGAGTGATTTTTGTTTGACCTTGAAAAGCTCGTTCGTTGCATGTTTTGCTCTTTGTTTTATCTTTTTCAAAGGACTTGCGAGTTGTAGCTTTCCATTCATAGTCTGTTGAATAACGAGTTTGTTAGCCTTTATATACAAAATCTTGTTAACCCAGCAAATCAAACTGAAAATTCAAACATGACGTCACATGAACATAATACAAAATCCAATGAAGATGGCATGCCAGTTAGTCGAGTGCCGTATTTCCTCAAATAAACGCGGCCCTCGAAAAAACGCAGCCCTCAAATAAACGCCGCACCGGAGAGCAAAAATGTCAATAAACGCCGCCCTCGAATAAGTGCCGCACCCTGTAAGTTTATTTAGGTTTGAAAATCCACAACATCGAATTTATTTGATTCGTTACGCGCTTATAAGCGCAACAAGTTGTTGTTTAAAAACCGTAAAGCTTGATCAGTACAGCCAGACAAAGAACTGTATCTTTTTTCTACTCTTTAACGTAAAGTTGGGGTAGGTTGTTTAAAAAATAAACAGCGTTTTAAATAAACGCCACCCTCGATTAAATGCCGCACTCAAATAAAAAAATTTACGAGGAAATACAGTACTCGCAGAACCAATCAAAACTCCAGAAACTCAGCTCACGCTCGACTCGTCTGTTCGCGTTTCAAGCTCAAGTAAAAGCCGCTTTGTAATATACAGACACATTGACAACATTGCGTCGAAAAACAAAAAAGCCGTACCCAGTCTCTCCACTCCTTCCTCTACCTCTCTTCCCAGGACCAACACAGAGGAGTGGTGCAACACGGTCGGGACCCTGGTGAGGAGTAACAGCGAGGCATGTGTATGGTTTCTACAGTTCCTGGCGGGTGACCGCGGCAAGGGATACATCAAGTAGGTGAATTTATCTTGTCGAGGTGTAAGTGGATTTCTAATGGTAAATAAAGTGAAGAATTTTTTATCTCAGCTATACAGTATCACAACTGATACGAAATACACATCAAGTTTTGTGGCTTCTATTTAATAAAGAATAAACTTTCTATTAAAGAAAACCAGCTCTGTTTCTGCTCAGGGATTTGAGAATGGGTTATTACTGACAAAAATTTGATACGTTCCAATGCAGGGCTCACACGGGACTTGAAAGGTCCGTGAGAACGTATAGGTTCCCTAGGAAGTCGATAATCATTTACTTAAGTTTCTCTGAAATCTGTTGCTCAAGATGTCCTTAAACTTTTAAGAAGGGTTTTTTTTAAGCAAAATGACGAGGGCAAAAAACAGTGCTTTTTGTTTTCGTGTTTTCACAGTATTTGGTAATAAACAGCTTGATTTGGAGGGTGTCGTTTTCGCTTTGAAAACGAGAAAATATCTTAAGATGGCTTCGAATAGGTCATGAGGTCGGTATGAACCCTGCACAGGTAGTATGCTTTGTATTTTTCTAATTTCTTTTTCATTCCACCTACAAGATCTCCTTGGTTTACTAAATTTTACTAGACTACAATGTTAGTCAAAATCTCTAGACTATTTCACTTCTAATTGCTTTCGTGTGACAATAACTTTGTTATTAAAAAATGAATAATCCTTCTTCTCACTTTACAATGTCGAGTCGTGTGTCGTGATAATGTGTACACCATCATAACAACATTGTAAGGGAGAGACGGAAGTGTAGACAAAGTGTTTAACTCTGTGGGCCGTTTATTGTAACGAAATATAAACCTTTGCCGATGTTCATCCTTTGTTCAAAGGTGTTGGAAACATTAGTTAGACAGCAATGGTTAAGGTTTAAACTTCGTTCAAATAACCGGCCCCTTATTTTCATATGCTGATGTGGTATACCTCAAAAGAGTTTGTCCAGTGCTGTGGAATGTATCACAGATACGCCTATGTGTGCAAGAATACTTTTTGTGATCGTCAGGCCGGGCTGTCTGGTATTATAGTGAACTTTGACACACAAGTGAGTGGGCTGGGTTTCCTTGCAGACCTTTCTTACTGGATTGCCCTTCACAAGAAGTCCGAGACGCGTTTGCTAGAATAGTTTGCTCTACCATAGAAAGCCACCTGCACCACTGTGGAAGCAATGTAAGTTGGGTTTGTATATAATACCTTCCCCTCCCCCCTTTGGATAGTTCGGTCTTATCTTGGACAACGGTATACATCGCAAGTTTGAAATGAACTCATCTTCCCCTCCCCCCTCCTCCCCTGTTGCATGCGATTGATTTTGTTGTCACCGTGGAGACTTGTGTGAACCACGGGACTTGGGATAGTATGCTTGAGAGGAGTGTCTATCGCCATGGGGGATGTATACAGCTATTTCAAAAAAGGTTGGGATATCGTTGTTAAGGTTGGAGAATTCTACCCTAAGGGATATAAAGTCTAGACTAACCCGACTTCCATCCACCTCGACTACCCGTACCTCCCTAGCCATGCTATTGAGTGATGTTTCAGACATCGAACAATTGGTTTTTCTAAGTTGCTTAATTCGAAACGTCAAATCTTATTGTTTTGTTCGAGTCACTTACTGGTTGGTTAGATGATTACTTGTTTCATTGGTTTTTTGATTGAACGATCTATCATTTGTTTGATTGAATGATTGATTGACCAACTGAGTTTATGATTGAGCGGTTGACTAGCTGATGGCTTAATTTACTTCTTATGTGTCTATTTAATTGATTTATTGATTCAATTAATGATAGATTGATTGATTGATTGATGGGTTGATTGCGTCCTTGCAGCTATCAGTGGCTTTTCGCTCACTAATAGAGACCCTGCTGTCCATGTGTGATCGTGATGTTGTCGACAGTCACAAGACGTGCAGTGAATACTTCTGGTTATTCAATAAATACGCCTGCATGGTAGGTGATAAATAGTAACAACATTGTTGTTAATACTGATGTTGATGATGAATATTATAACTACCACCTAAATTACTAAGTATTACCAAACAAAGTGTTCTGACAATGCTTTAGGTTTCGTTTAACGTATGCATTCGTATAGCTTCAAGTTTTGGTGAGTTTTGAATGGGGAGTGGTTTTTGGTAGTGACGGGATCGTGTCTTCCAAAGGGATTTTGTTCAATAAAGGAAGCAGCAAACAGGGGGGAGGTTAAAAAGTTGTTTTTAAGCTTTTGTAAGGGGAGTTGATAAATGAAAGGTGTGGAACGTTTTGGTCGGCCAGGGGGTATGGTTTTTAGCAAGGGATAAATCAAGGGAAAGTTCTGTAAAATTGTGTTTTTCTTAGACTTATACTTGTTATTTACTGTTCCCAGAACCGCAATACCTGTGAAGATTTGGTTGGTCAAGGAGCTTTTCAGCATTTCCTCAACTTCCTTGTCGGTTCATCCCCAGAATTTGTAAGTTAACGAATGTACCTCGAAATTGAACCATATGTTGTGCGAATGAAGGTTTACGACATGAAATTCGTACATATCATAGTAATATAACCAGGCAGTTTCGTTATAAAATGGAAGTTATAAATAAGAAATTAATAACGAAAAATCATCCACACTTTTAACATTACTTATCAGCACAGATTTATTAGAACTCACAATCGACCTGCTTTCTATGAATGGCTTCAGAGCTCAGTGGTTAAAGAATCTGCCCCGGAAACACAGAGGTCACAGGTTTACTAGAACTCACAATCGACCTATCTACCATGAATGGCTTCATAGCTCAGTGGTTAGGGGCAAACCATTTGATCTTTGAGGGGAGGGGCGGGCTTTTTTGAAAAAAAGTTTCCTACAAGCAAATTTCTCGTAAAAAAAAATCCTGCAGCAACTGGTGAACGAAAAAATATATCCTGCATCATATTCCCAAGGGAAAACATGTTGCAGCTGAAAAAAAAATTCCTGCTAGTGTTTTGTATCATAAAATAATCTTGTACACTATGGGACATGAAAAAAATTTCTGCTCATCAAACCTCCCCCCCCCCCTCTCAAAGATGAAATAGCTCGCCCCTTAGAGCATCTGTCCCGAGATCACAGAGGTCACGGGTTTACTAGAAACTCACCACTGGCCTGCCTACCATGAATGGCTTCAAAGATTAGTGGTCAGAGCATCTGCCCCGGCATCACAAAGGTCACGGGTTCGATTCCCATGAGACCTGGAATTTGCAACTGCTTGAAATCCAATTAATCTGCGAAGATCTTTTCTCACATCCATAAATGTTATGTGTAAAATGAAACTGCAATTAAGGGCAGCGACACCTCAACTTTTGGTCGTGACTCAAAGATTTGGGGGAGATATTTAAAAAGGAGAAAAAGTTAATGGAACGCAACAAACACTTCCCCTAATCAAGCAAGTGTCACTCCTCGGTTAGCAAAGGAACTAGCGATGATCGTCCATTGAAAATATTAACTCCATAAATTAACTTTAGCTTACCTAATATCTACGAAAACTAAAAATTTTCCTAATCTTACATTGCCCCATTACTTTTCGTCACAAGTTACCTCTAATAGTTCCCCAAATTGTTTGTGAATCTTTACCAACTACGTTACTGTGTCGCTATGATTCAAATTTGTATTTTTCAAAATTGCAATAGAGAAACCAGCGACTTTGACATAGTTAAGCCTGCAAATTCAACTTTACTTGTTTCTCCATCTAAACTACCTTTCTTTGTCTACCAGACTGGCACGCGACGATGGAGCACTCTCCAGTCCCAGGAATTTTCCTCATTGTACAAAGTCATGGCAACGCTGGTGTGTAGCTGTGACGTGTCTGCACAGTTGACTGTAGGTACGTACCACCAGCTCCCTGTGATATGAGCAATAGTCGAATTTCCGCTGACTATAATTACTGCAGATTCACTTTAAAATATTAGCCTCGACTTGATTAAATCTCGTTGAATTTCCGCTGCATACAATTACTATTGACTCGTTTTACAGTGTTAACCTCGACTTGATGTTAAATTTCCATAACAAGCAATGAAGATATGAACTTCCAACAATTCTGTGTATTATTTGGAGGTTTTCTAACTTTCATGCTGGCATTACTGTATATTCAACACAAAGTCGAGGCTAATGCTGTTTAAACGAGTCTATAGTTTTTGCGACAACAGTGGTTAAAATCTGGACTATTGAAACACAGGGCAGTGACAGAGGTGATGATGTGGATAGTTTTATGTCGTTTAAATCTACCCGAAACTCGTAACCAACTCGCGTCGCCCATGATCGGGCTTTACCTTATTACTTACTTTATTAATAGTAGTAATAATAATAATAATAATAATAATAATAACAATAATAACAGTAATAATAACAATAACAATAGCAAGAATAATCATAATAATATTAATAATAGTAGTAACAACAATAATTGAAATTAAAATTACTAATAGACACAGGAACCAAAAAATAACACTTATTTACGTTGGCTTGCGTCAATGCGCAGTTACGTTTGTTAAGTTCAACATCTAGTAGGCCCAGGTCAAACGACGAACTTCACATCTGCCGAATCTAATGCAAATGAGGTAGAACAACAGAAATTACTCATTAGTATTAGATTCGGCACATGTGAAGTTCGACGTCTGACCCGGGCCTAAGTGTTCCTGAGTAAGTAGCTAGCTCAGTTTTAGGTCGGGTTTTTAGTCAGGTAGTTGATTAAGTAATCTTATATTTTTTTACTTTAGTTAGTTAGTTAGTTAGTGACACAAGAGTATTAAACCTTTTTGATAGAGAGTTCAGCATCTCCACCTGTGTTTTCGTCTCGTTTCGATGTTAGAATGTTGTGTGATTTTATTGACACATGAGTATACTTTTTTTTACGCAGAGAGTTCGGCGTCTCGGCCTGTATTGTCAAACTCTGTCCGCTCTGAACGTCTTATTCCAATGCCGGTTGAAATGGAAGAGGCAATATTCGGTACACACTGCGACCGCTTTATTAGAGAGGTGAAAATTGTTTTTTTAGTGTTTATGTAGTTATTTCGTGACATCTGGTAGTAATGCCGTATAACAAAGTACCAAACGGACTGATGAGTTGTTATATAAATGGTTCGTCATAATGGCTTGTACTGAACGTATACACTCCGCTTCTGCAAGCGATGCATTTGCAAGCTCCACTTGAAACCATTCTAACGGCGAGGAGCTGAGCATCGCGCTATTTTTATGAACAAGTCAACTGATAAACTTTCTATACAATCGTTCAACTTCTCGTTCAATAGCAGTCTCCAAAACTATAACACTAGGTTGGAGCATAACATCCGAAAGGCGATTGCTCCTAGAAGATGGCGACACTGGATCACGCACTTTGCAGCAGATACATGGATTGTCTTGGACATTGCACTTAGAGATACATCCACCTTAGTGGCATTTAAGTGTGGCCTCACAAAAGCTGAATTTAAATATTTAGTTTGTATACACCGAATCGAAATATGGCGGCAATTCAAATATTCTTTTGTCTACATTCAAATTAGCCTTACCAGCCTC
>JAOBRG010066113.1:0-21280 GCA_027574985.1 Umimayanthus nakama | reverse complement strand
TTTTTAAAAATTAGAATATTGCTTCAGAAAATCTCATAATTTCTAAAAATCTCCACATTTTCTAAAAATCTTTCTAAAGTCTAAAAATCCCAAAAAAAAATTCCGGAATTTTTTATCTAGGCCTAGACTAACCTCGTTCCCAGGCTCTTTCGTCTCCCAACAGAGATAAAGCCTGGTTGGGTCTTGTCTTGTGACACCCACATTTTGAATGATGGAAAATAAAACAAATGTGGAAGATGTGCTTAAGAATAATTTTTGTTCATACTTGGCCTAGTGTAGCGAGGAAAACACTCTGATTTCGTGGAAACAAACGCACGCGTTCGATAGTTTCATATGTTACCTCCTAGAATCCGGGTGACACGAGTGACCAGGCACAACCAAGCGAGTGACCAGGCACAGCCAAGCCCAAGTTGCCGCCTGACCTAACCTTCAAAAAATGAACGGCGTGTCCCGGGAACTTTTGAAAAGTTGTGCTGCGTAAAATACTATTTCCTGCAACATTTCTAATGTATTTTAAAACTCGTGCATAGTAAAATGTTCTAGACTTTCTATACCAGTTTTCTTAGTTATTCAGTGAAGTTTGGCCGGAGACGCTTCCACCTGTTTCACCGGCCCTGTAACAGGGTCTGTCCGTAATTTTGCCTTAAAGTGGAATGGCCTTAAAGTCGTTCTCATTAGATTTGTCATTTTAACGAACAAGTGAAAATTCGTTCATCGACTTTTGTATACAGCGCAAAAACGCAATTGTTTTAAGCGATTCCCACGTCAGAAGTGACTCGATCGTCCTGATAGAAAAGCGCAGAGACGAAATCTTTGTTTCTAATTACTAGCTTCCTTCTGTCCCCTTTTGTCCTCGCAGAGCAGCACGTAGATCTAAAAGCAAGCCATTTTGAATCAAGGTTGCCGCAGAAAATTCGTTATTATGTAAGACCAAGTTCCTTCGCCGCGCTTTTTTATAACAGAGACGATTAAATGAAAGACGAACAATGAAAGAATCGCCTGAGTTAGAGACGATTATATGGAAATGAGGCCCCGTAAGGGCGTCACGTACCATTGCAGTCAAATAAAGTTTTTCCCACCCACTTTCCTAAGAGGGAGCTCTCGGCCGCGCGACTGACTGATTTCGAGGCTGTCTGGGTGGCAAAACAGTACAAGCTGCAAGGTTTGTGCTTTGAAGCAAGCATATCTCCCACACAAATATAGAAAATTAATCTTTTCAGAATATTAAAAAGGAGATTGTTTATTCATCGGTAAATGAGTCGACGTTAAGGGTCGTAATGGTGAACGAATTCCTGAAGTGGTATTGTAGTAGTACAGTAGTTATATGTGTTATAAGTGATTTGATGTAACATTAAGTAGTGAATGAGAACCAATAACCAACTCAATCGGCCTTTAGGTTTGTGGTTTTTCAAAAGTTTTTTTTGGTTTAAAGTTGTAAGCACGGAACGATCGGCCATTTTCAAAACCGCAAAAAATACAAATATAATTTTTGTTCATTTATAAGAAAATGCTTTTAACAAGTCCTTCAAACCTCAGCACAAGTTTGATTATATATATATTGGATTTAGACTGACAAAAAGGAAAAGCAATTTAATTGAGTAACTTCAAATGGGCAATCGAGCGTAATGTTATGCCGCTGGTAACGACCAAGTTATGCGATTACTGTCGTGCATACAATTATTACAACAAACATTGTACCAAAAATACGACCGGATTCGACAACAATAAATAATCTTTTGTCCCACGTATACACAGTGACGTAAAAAGAACTATTTAGCGCTTTAGACTTAATTAGAACATAAACTTTCATGTGACAGCATGCTCAGTCTGCATTATTTTTCTCCGCGTTCTTCATTAGCATCCAGGAAAACGACTTTAATTTTTGTTTCTTCAAGAGCACTATAAGTGACTCTCTGGAAAAAGCCGAGAGTGCTTTAGATGTAAGAAACTACAAGGATTATTAAGCCTACTAATAGTGTAAGATCTTTAAACTGTTTCCGCCAAGGAACGGGGTATATTTAACTCCCGAGGAATCTTTAAACTCTTTGTATATCTTACTGCAAAATCAATACGAAGTATTGTATTACCTGCGAAGTGAATGAGCAAAAGCGTTCAAATAACTGACAAACCGATCTAATAAGTGTTGAAGGTATTGGTGAAATTCCACAATGGACGCAAAGAAAGAGCCACCAAAGTTTTGTGGGAATCTTCTCATCAGACGAAGCAAAAAGCGCAGTTTTCTGAGCAAGTCAACCTTCGACGGAGTGTTTGGTGTCTTGACAGAACATGCGTTTGAATACTACCAAAGTTCTGTTCCTTGGGTGAGTTTGCTTTCACGTGTTTTACTATAGAGTTCACTTTGGATCCTATATCTTTCCTCTTTTGGTTTCAATTTATAACTCTGGAAATTTGTCTTCACAGTTAGTTGCATTCTCATACAGCTTTATATCGTGTGAGCCGGGAGGTCGTAAGAAACGCGTCGGCTGTATTTAACTGTGATATGCTCTTGAGATCCATATAATTATAACTTAATCACTAATAGTTAGAAGTCACGAACATCATCGCTTTGTTCTTGAGTGCCAGTCTGTACAAGATAAAGTATTCTTTTTCATCCGTTTATAGCAAGTTCGATCCCTTCAGGGATTAAATTGTCGTGTTTTGTCCTGCTAGTTTGCTTGATTATGTGAATACGAAAACAAAGAAGTTTACAGCTCCCTTCGCTTCTTTTACTTGGTCATTAGACATACGTAATACTAATACGTAATAAATTGAATTCCGCTCTTAAAATTGGTACCGCTAATAGTGGCGGATTCTTGTTTATTTGGGTTGTTTAATTTAGTTTTGTTGGACGAACAAGAGGTTAGCTCAGTTCTTCCTAGAATAAATCAGGATTTGTTGTGCAGTCTTTGTAAAGAAGAGCTGTTTAATTTTATCTCTATGTATGACGGAATGCGTGTTTGTATGAAACACATTTATACCACACGTGGGAGTTTGGTTTGTATCAAATACTAGGATCATACTAGTAGTAGTAGATTCTAGTAAGCAAACGAAATGCAGAAGGATTAACTTTGAAATTTACCGTGGTCTAATCTTAAAGAAATTACATGCATTGTCTCCATCCGTAACTGCAACAAAAATATAATAAAAAAATCTTAGAGGGAGAGAGAGACGGACAAACAAACAAGCCGAAAAATACAAACAGAGAAAGATAGAGACAGAGAAAAAACTGCAACCTTAGGCGGTATTGAAACGCGCGTGAATTAGGGCTTGTGTTTGTTTCCGTACATTGTGTGAGAATAATGGCTGTGGTGTTTGTCCGAACATGATGAGCCTTAAGTTTTTCGTTTGACTTTGATAAAAGATGAAAACAGCAACACTGTGATGGTTTTCAGTCAAACTGTCGTTTGTCCAGTTACAAAGGACTTGCAAAGGGTAACCGTTTGTTCATCAGTCTGTTAAAACTAAACTCGCTCGATAAATCAAATCAAAACACAACGTCAAATGAACACGTTCTAAAACCCAAGAACGCGAGTGCTGAGTGTTCGCAGAACCAATCAAAACTCTATAAACTCTGTAAACTCTGTAATGAAGATCGCCCAAATGCTGTACACCTTTTTTTATAAGGACCAGTTAATTTTGACCAACCCCCTTTGTTCTTAAATTGTTCTTGTAAACCATTTGGGTGTGCAGCTGGCATCGTGCGCCTGGAAAAGCATGAGGTATTTGACACTAGGGTTTTTGAGGTGACATGTGTCCCATTTCTCACACTTGGGTCACTTATTGGAACATCTCTCTAAAGTAAATAAACCATTGTTAATTATAAAAGCCGTACTGTACACTTCAAACAATAAGTGCCGACCATCATACATTCAGTCAATCTACAGCCTTTTATACTTCATAAGACCCCAATAGTATCTTGAATCAGTATTAGGCTTGCGTAAACTGCTGACAACATCAGATCTCGGTCGTCAAATAAATTTTATTACTTATTTCAAAAACGAAACTACTATCGAAGCCAAGTTTCATCGTTTGATGACCAACAAAATAATGTTTGTCAGATCACATTTTCGCATTTGCTTTAAGCTTCTGGTGGCACGTCCTAATCTCGCCCCTCGGAGTCCACGTTCCACGTTTTTCGGTGAGGCATGCACAGAAGAGAAGTATGCTTTGGCAAAGAAATGAGGGAGTTCAGTTCGATCAACAATGAACTATAAAAGTTTTTTGTTATAAAGTTTGTTAGAAGGCTATCTTCTCGAGAGTTACCCCTTCATCAGAATATTTCAGATTTAGCTTGCTCACCGACGCAAGAAAACCCCTTTTCCACTATAATTCTAGCCTCGTAATTGTCAGTGTAAACAAGTCGTCTGAACGCGCCGATTTTCTGAACTTCTGATGATGGACAGATCCCCTTCTCTCCCCTCCCTCCCCACCATATACAGGGCCCTATTTAGATGACGGACTGTGAGAATCAGATCCAAAGAACGCAAACTTTAACTCCTTCCGCACCCAGTACCCCTTACGTCTTGGGTCGCTAGCGTTGATACTCTTGCTTGTGACTGGCTTGTTCTCGCACTCTAACAACATTCATTTCATACGATTGACAGACCAAGAAGGAAAAGCCCGTATTTTCTATTAGAGTTGGCGACATTCAAGGAGTTGAAGAAATGGACCAAACAGCATTCAATAAAACCTTGTGTTTTCAGGTATCAAAATAAGGTGCTGTTGATAGTAGTTGCAGTGGCTATAGTTTACAATGGCTTAATGCAGATCATAAACGGGTACTTGCCACTTTCCCTTATTTATCAAAAGTCTGAGCATCCAGAAATCTTCTCAGCAGATACATAGAAAATCAGTTATATATTCAGCCAAAGGGAAAACATACAGACACGGAGAAATAGGTAGATAGATGGACAGACAGGCGACAGACTGACGCACAGCCGAACAGACAGACAGACAAAAGACAGAAGGACAAACGAACATGCGACCATGAAACAAAAATACACATACATACAGATAGACATGTTCATACATACCCACCTACCTATCTACCTACCTACCTGCCTAATTATATACACATATCCATGTATGTCATGTCATGTCATCCACTCCAATCTAGATCCATGTGTGTCAAGTCATCTAGCCTAATCTACATCCATATATGTCATGTCATGTCATGTAATCTAATCTACATCCATGTATCTCATGTCATGTCATCTATTTTACATCCATGTATGTCATGTCATGCCATCTAATACAATCTACATCCGTGTATGTCATGTCATCTAATCTAATCTAACCTAACCTATATCCATGTATGTCATGTCAAATTGTCATGTCAACTAATCCAATTTACACCCCTGTATGTTATGTTATGTTATGTCATGTCATGTCATGTTATCTAATCTAATCTAATCTAACCAACATACATGTATGTCATGTCATGTCATCTAATCCAATCTACATCCATGTGGGTCATGTCATCTAATCCAATCTACATACATGTACGTCAATCATGTCATGTCATGTAATCAAATCTAATCTTATCTACATCTATGTATGTTACGTCATGTCATCTTATCCAATGTGCATACATGCATGTATGTCATGTCATCTAACCTAATCTAATCTGCATCCATATATATCATGTCATGTTATGTCATCTAATCTAACCTCATCAAATCTACATCCATGTATGTCATGTCATGTCATCTAATCTACATCCATGTGTCACATCAGATTACCTACTTGAGTCACTCGAAGAAAGATGACAAGAACAGGACGGTTTACCTGTGTGCATACGATGGGGACGAACTCCAGTCATGGCTGGCGTCCTTGAGATGCGGTGAGTAGAATGGTGTGTTCCGATAGCTTAACTGGCTGGGAAACCAGTTCAAGAACTAGAGTAGAGAAGAGTTGTGGGGTTGATGCTCCCCGACATATTCACAACTACAAACGAATTCCTTTTCTTTGATATGTTTACAAAATAACTATAAAGAGTAGAGTCTATGATATATCCTTATTGTCTATGCTAGTAATTTGTGGTAAAGTTGCTAAATGAGTTGTTCATAAAATTGCTTAAATGCTTTGTTTCGAAAATCTAACATATTCGATTGGTTGCTGGACAAAAAGGCCTTTAGCTGAACAAGAACCTTGATGAAAGCCTAAAACAGAAAGTTGAAGTTGTTTTATATACATTCAAAACGTATCTACAGTGTTTTAGTATAACCGAAGGTTAAATTAACAGCAAAATTTGAAACCAAGAGTTAAGTTGTGCATGTTTTATAGAATATCTCTGATAAGCTCATCTGCACGTTTTTAACAAGTAAATGTTGCTTGAGGTTGCTCCTAGCACAAAAAACTGCCGAGCAACTCTAAAAGTTGGTGAAAAGTTGCAAAAAGGCCTAATTTTTAAATTCAAAGAAAATTTTCAATATATTAAGACCCTCATCAGTGGATGCACATACCGTTATAACTCCAACTCGAGTTAAAGGCTACCCTAGCCTCAAATCACACGAATGCGCCCCATTTCTTAAGATGACTGACTTGAAACACATTTGAGCCAGCGCGGTTACAACACACAGTTAAAAAGATCTGAATCAACAAATACTCACAACCGAATTGGCTATGTCCGGGTAATTTAGTTCAAAGAGGTGCGTTTTGACACACATATGTTTCTCTTAAGACAAATCTCCATGGGTACACTCTATAACGATCTACTTGGGAGAGCATGTTTGTAGTTTGTTAAAGGGTAGCATAATTTGGTGTTTAGAAGATCAATTGGTCGCTAAGACAATGGGTATACGAAGGAGTACAATTCTTATAGCAGGAAAATGAAGGGAGTGCATTCTTCTAGCCTAAATATATTGACCGGAAACAACTCCACGTGATAGTTTAAGTTTAGTTGAGCACTCGGGCGGAGCCCCAGTTCCCTCGTGTGCGTTACAACTTGTTCAGGTCCGTAGCTAGAATCACGCAGGGAGGACGAAAGCTTCTGCCCCTTCCAAAAAAAAATGGACCGGAAATTAACAAAAGAAGAATTTCAAATACAATGCAGTAATTACTGCAGAGCCGTAGCTAGCGTCAGGGAGCGGGAAGGCAAATGCTCATCCGGCCCCCCCAAACTAAATTTTTAGGCTAGCTAAGTCCCTGTTGTCAGTTCAAGCACCTTTCTCTAAAGTTCAAACTGATATTACAACAAATAATTGGCTAAGGCATCAACATTTACGTTTATTTCTGTTGTTATTTACAGCGTGCGCAGAGAATCCAATATGGCGGGCATATCATCATCCGGGAAGGTTTACCGGAAAGAGTTGGACGTGTTGCTCAGCAACCAGTTTGAATGAAAGTCCCGGATGCAAACCGTGCACCATACAAGGTAGTCTTGATAACAGTTTAGCAAGAAAAAAGAAAAGGATAGAGAAAACTAAAGAAACCAATATAAAGAAATTGAAATTTTGGGTTAGTCAAGAATTTTATTCCCTACACTGACTACAGTTGAAGTTCCTGCTACTTCTCATAGGGCTTGAATTTAGCAATCCGATATACTTTTGGTATATCACTTAAACAAAAACTGCTGTTTTCTAAATTTGATTATTTAGCAGTATCGCACTCATTGCTAATAAAGCCTGTTTTTAAACAAATAAAAAGAGGCATTTGATTCCTTTAATTGCTGGTATGAGTTTAGTGTAATGCAGAGTGCTATGCAAAGTCGGACAGTCTTTCCTTGTTTTGTTACCAAGACCACTTTTATTTGGTATAATTATGAGAAGACTGCAAAAAGATAGATAGACACTCATGATGATAGCTGACTAAACTTATGTTAAAACTAAATCCATGCCTTAATTGACTCTGAGAGAAAGGGTTGTAGTGTTTATACGAACTATTTTTTGTTCTTGCAGGATTGTCAGAAGACAAGAAACAGCGTATACAGGTCTGACGTCAAACTTCGTTGATCAACTTGCTTACCTTTAGTTATTTTATTGTTCAAGCTTAAGATAACTTGCCGACTTTTAGAAGATTTCTCAAACGTCACTTAGGGCACTCAGGAAGTTTCTTTCCTATGAAACGAGGAGATTAAAAGATCTTGTAAATTTTTTAAATACAGTAAACCCGCAAGTCTAGTTTGGGTTTTTGCTGATTTTGTTCTTACACATCGGGAGCTTTTTTGCAAAATCAGCTTGAAGATGTTTATGAGGAATTCTTAAGATTGCTTCTGGAAACTTTCTACTGTAAGGACTAATAACAGATGAAAGTGATGTGCAATCACACAGTTCATTCATTGGCATGACTGAATAAGTAAAGGCAAGGTTAAATTTACGTACATTTGGGGAAGGGTAGCATTATCTAGTAGTCTCTTTGAACCTTACTTGCATACACTTCGTTTTCATTTGTCAAGCTGAATTTGTTTTTTGTATGCGGTACTTTGTGACCGAATTTCAGCCCGTTTTTTGTTGTAGTTTCCACATAAATGTATGGCGAAGGGTTTGGCACAGTGTTAAGATCCCCGCCTCCCAGTTTGGAGGTCCCTGGTTCAGTTCCCGGCCTGGTTGAGTGTTAAATATTTGGGTGACCTTCTTTCCCGCTAAAGTTCACTCAACTTTCTATCCTTCTGGGGTCCGTAAAATAAGCACCAGCATACATGGACCACTTTGAAGCGGTTACCAAACGCGCCAATATATGCTTTCGGTCCACTAGGGGTAAACTGATCATCGTAAAGCGCCTTTGAGCATGTCATACGTAAAAAGCGCTGTATAAAAGTACCAAAACTTTACTTACTCTACTGACTTGACTTGACTCTAAATCTATCACAAATTCTGTTTATGCAAACATCACACAAGCATGAAAAATATATTTAAAACTATCTTGGAGAACGCTCATTTTGTTTTAAGGGGCTATAAAAGCCGTGGAAAGAAAGATGCTGGGGGTCCACCTCCCCCCTCCCCCTCCCTCCCACCCACCCAAATTGTTGTTCACGTTTTATAAGAAACTCGTAGACAGCTCGTAAATTCTGCAGTCGCTCTCTGATATCGATATCATTACAACGAATTATCCTCGTCTTTAATTAGTTGACCCGAGGTAGCATGCGCATCTACCGCTTACTGTATTGGCTTTAAATCTTTTTCCACACTTTTGCTAATCAAGCACAATACTGTTTTTGTAAATGCAGTTCTCTCCCCCGATACCATTCAAAGGTTTTGGTGTTGTGGCTGAAGAGTCCTTCAGCTCCGATGTGCCCGAAAGTCTTCCATTTGAAGAGGTAGGTCCCGGGTGTTGAGTGCATGAGCAAGCCAACGCGACGCTTAGAAGGAAAAAACAGACAGCTTCATGTAAAGAAAACGCCTCTTTTCTTTTTATGAGAATAAAAACTCAAGTCATATACAACTTGACAATGTCAAGCTGTGCTTAAGACTTTTTTAAACTCCTACACATGCAAACACACAAACTGAGGTTTTATTGTGGTTTTATTGTTATCATCATTTCAAGCATTAGTCGACAAAAACGCACATCACCTGCAAGTAGCGTAGCTAATCTAGGCAGGTAGTGTGAGGACGCTAGAACATTACAATAAATTTGAAAGACTGATTAACGACATTTATCATTTGTTTCGAAGGGAGACCACCTCACCGTCACAGATGCTTCAGGGAAGCTCGAGTGGAAAGCCTTTTCTGCAAGTTCGTAAGTAGCAATCGTATTAATTTGTTTTTCCAATATTTTGAACCTTTAAATATGGAGTTGCAACTAAAAATCAGGATGATTTATGATTGGCCAGTATATTTTAAACAAGTTAATAGGAAGCAATAAGTTTTATCGAAGTTTTCAGACAGCTATGCTTTAATCTAACGATACAAATTACGAAAAATTTGAGTCAGAAAAGACACAATACCTTAGTTGAGAAAAAGTCACAAACATTTTTAAAAGTGTTTTAATAGTAGTAAAGGGCGATTTGTTAGTTTTGATAGAATTTTTAGTGTTTTTTTCTGATGTTATGCAAGTTCAAAATCAATTTGAAGAATTAGTAATGGATAAACGTCAGCTCGTATGCTATCCAGAGTGCCACTTGCTCGCACAACGGCAGTGTTTGTCGCCTCCTAAATCTCCTCTCCAATCCACCTAACTACAACCTAAATACGACCTGTTGCCCGTGTTAACCATGTGTTGCCTTTAGTCGACTGAATGTAAGTTTACGCAATTAAGTTATCTATATTTGTCACTTGACATTTTAGCACTAAATTAAATTATTGTATTTAACACCTGACATCTCAGCACGAAGCTGCACAAATTAAAGATCAGGAGCAGGTCTCTTTTAATTAAACTATCTTATTTGTCACTTGACATCTTAGAACGAATTGAAGATCAGGAGCAGGTCCCTTTCTTCATCTCCTTTTGCAAGGGGCTATGTTACCTCGTATTAACAGCTCGAGGAGCTCTTTGCAGAGCGCTCCTAAAATAGCAATTAACTTGTTCATTTTTGAAGCAGAACTCTTTCCCAACATGGCTTAATCTATTCGTCCGTCTTTTCAGAACTAGCGGATTTGGTAGAGTACCAACCGCCTATTTGACCTTAAAAGACATTACCCAAGAACCGTAAGTACAATTGTTACCGGCCGAAACAAGAGTCTAGGTGTAAGCTCGGGGAAGAGAGAACTTTATGTTGACTGGAAACCGGTATCCATTCCTATCATACACTCTTAAGTCATTTTTCAAAATTTCTATAGTATCAGTTGTATATACATTCATGTTTCTTTAGGTTCCTAGTGATGGTAGAGAAGCTTTTGATATCTCAAACCTGTAGCTGTTTCATTGAGTAACTTGTCCTCCTTGTGTTGCTGCTTGTTTTGAGAAATCTATCCTTCTGTGCACGTGTGGTGACTCGTCGATTGTATTAACTGGTCACGCCTCTATTTCTTTTGAGATTGTATTGCTTTCTCCTGATCTTTGCTATTTAAAGATACTTGTTCGATCCTAAATAATGGCTGTGACGCTATTTCTTTAAGATGTTACAGACCTTTGTTTCTGTGTTTGTATCAGTTTACCGGGATCTTTGTCCGGCGAGTTTTTTTGTTCAGGAGTTCGCTCGCTCGGAACTGATTAGGAGTTGCGCACGCACGGGACTCTGGGTAAATCGAGTACATTTACGTGCGTTTACTATGGCGTCCTCTGAGTGAAATAAAGTAAAATATCTATCTATCATATCGTGGATAGATGAAGTTGTTTTTATCTTATCTTAAGTCTAAACCCAAGGAAAGTCCTGTCAAACGTTGCGTAGATTACAAGCAAATACAAAACGCAGAGCTGAGTTACTGAATCCAAGCACTAATACTATTTATCATTTTAAAATATAATCATTACCTTTAATTGAGTGTATTGTTCTTGTTATTGTTGCTGTAACCGAGATTCTTTTTTTTTGTTGCGTTGAGCCATGAGATTTCGTAGACTCCTAAAGATACTAAAACCAAAAATTATTTCGAAGAAATAGGTCATAAAAATTGAACTAAAAGACCAAAACTCTCAGTCATGCCATTTTGGTAGTATACTTGCGGTCTTCCCTGTCCAGTTCTTTCTTAAAATATTGCTTGCATTTTTGGTACTAATCAATACGTATTTATATTTTTAGTTAGTTAGCACTTTAAAGAAAATTGAAGTTTGATGTATTTGTCCAGTCCATGTTTTAGTTACCATTTTGTTGTAACTAATCTCCTTAAGCTCGAACAAATTCATTTGTTTACAATCACCTAACGGTACAAATAAACTAATTTGTTCTTTCCTGTTTTCTAAACACCATTTCCCCACTGCTTCTGTTATTGACTATCTTATTATTGATTAACTTACTTAGCATTCAGGACTCAAAAACCGAATTATGAAGAATTGTTAACAAGCTTTATTTAGAAGTCATGCCATTTTTTTATTTTGTGTTCCAGATGGTACTTCGGAGAGATCCCAACACCAATTACAAACATTATCCTAAGAGATCAGGTGAGTTAGTGTGAGACGCATTACACACACCACGCTTTAATGCAATTCAAGGCGGTAACAAGATTCATAAAAGGAAAGCTGGACTGAGTATAGTATGTACCGAAAAACTCAAACACAAAGAGAAACGCCTGCAGAAAAGTATTAGTAAACAAAAGTCTTTGATACAATTAACTGTTTGTGGAGTGAGTGTGTGGGTACATTTTAAAAACAAAATATTTTTAATGGTTAAGCAACCTTAAAATGTTTCTACCATTGTCTATAACTTCATTATTGCATGCTCTTTTATTTTGCTACTGACAATTTTGTCAAGTAACGAGTAAAGTGGAACTGTTCTCGGGGTTAAGGGTGGTTGCCAACGCAGAACTTTAATGGCTATAGAGTGCAGTTTTGAAGTCGGTCACTAAAATGAGGGATCTGGTTGAAAATGGTAACGAGTTCCAGAACTTTGGTGTGTATAAAGTAACCTCTTTGCATTTTGATATTTTTCATACTTAATTTTTAACTTTCCATTGTTAAAATCTTGCTTAAAATCCCGTTAAACTTGATAGTGCTCTCTAACCTCAACTTAAAAAACTAAGAGTAAATGGTTCTGCCAATGTACTAATGACATCCGGAGGCTCGCAACTGAGGTTTTTTCAAACAAAAACAAGGCAGTTTCAAATTTAAACTGGTCTAGTAGTGTTTGTAAATAAGAATCTAGACCAGTGTTAGCAACAATCTAGCGAATAAAAATAGATTTAATCTTATTTTATCTTAACGGCAGTTATGTCGGATGATATAAGTTCCCTCATTGCCCCTTTTGAAGTTAATTTTAACTATCATTTTTATCAACAGCCCAGTGGTTGTTTTATACTCAGAAGAAAACCAAACTTCCGTACTATTTTGTCCTTCAGGTGAGTTTGTTTAACTTATAAGTGGAAAAGTTATTCTTACAGTTCTGTCTTTTGGTTTACCTTCAGAGTCGTTCTTTAAAAAGGCTTGTGTTAAAACTGTAATACTGCAAAGATTTTCCGTCGATAGATCAGTCCTTACCAAAAACTAGCCCATAGTATACGTAATATTGACAAGCCTTCGTCTAGGTGACCTTTTGTTGGCCATTGTTAATTCACTGTGATTCACATTAGAAGGGCCATGAAGGGGTAAAATGGGAGCTGGGGCTTGCTTTATTTAAGGCTTGGAAAATGGGATTTGAGTTTCTGGGACTGGGATTTGCAGTCTCTAAAGCAATAGAAAAAAGAATGGGATTTAGATTTTCATCTGATACAAGCTGGGATCTCTAATAATAAAGACTGGGATTTTAAAAAAAATCGGCTGGAAAATGGGGAAGATAGGCTCCTTTGAGACAAATTTGAGTTATTAAGGATGGCTATAGTTTCGCTTTCTACGTTTTCTTGCCTTTTAAACAAAGCAAACTAAACGTTTCGGACGATTTTGAATTTTAGTGTCTCTGAGAGCTTTTTAAAATTCTGTCGTTTTTAAAGAAGTTGAAAGGTTTTATTGAAATTTATTTCCAAAATTTGAGACAAATTTTTTTGGGCAAATGTTTTTTTGAAATAATTTTTTAGAATGTGCAATTTTGTTAAGAAGTGTAGAACACCTGGGACGGGTTTAGTTCTAACCCTGGACTAACTCTTGAATAAATGTAACCGATAGTTTTAATTCAGGATTAGTACTAATAGCGCTTTGAACAACCGGACCCTGGACCGAGTAATGATATCCTAAGAAAATACAGGCCAAGTTCCGGCGATTCTTCTTCAAATAAAAGTGCTTCTCTGCTTGCTTGAGCAAAACGCTTGAAGGTAAAAATTGATTCTCTCGGGGACCATGCAGTCTTTATTTGTGACCGAAGATTTGGGGGAATCTAAGTGATATTCATTGGGTAGCAAACATTTCTAGCCAGTTTTACATTTTGGTGGGATTTTAAACAGATAGTTGTAACTATGGTTGTAAGGAATGAAAAGCCTCAAAGCCAGGTTGGGTTAATTGTTTCTGAGAAGCTAAAAGCCAGATATGTTATCAGTTCAGAAACAAAAACTGCTACAGAAACCAAAAGGGTAACTAGTTTTTGGAAAACACGTTACACTCGAATGAAGAATGAATTCAAACCCAAGGAGAAAACTCGCATCTCATTAACTCGTTATTTTCCAAGCATGGTGATTCCTGATGAAGCGGCGGATAGCATGCCTGACTAAAGACCAGGGAGACGTACGTTGTAGGCCCACTGAAAGCACCAAAAACTAATTTTTTCGGACGAATGTAATTCTGGCTAATAATAATAAAAGGAACCCCCAGGTTATGAGTTATAACACTGGTTTAAGTTATAAAGAAGAAGTTTTGTACAAGGATGTGACAGCGTCACGATGTCACCGAATCTATTTGTAGGACGGAAAAGACGATAAAGCACGTGGAGATATCATTTAACGGGGACACGCAGAAGTATCGCTTAAAAGACGAGTCCGACTCGGTTAACTATGCCAACTTCCTCCAGTTCGAGAGCGTTCAGCAATTGATGGATCAGTGCAAACAACATCCAGGCAGTAAGTGCACGTCTGCTGGGCATGACGGGAAGTTTTTTTTTGTCTTGTGACTCAGTAGCTGTACAGAGGTTAAACAAAGTGGTACACAAGAGTGTTTTGGTAAGTGCTAATAAGTAAGATGGGTCCCACTAAATTGTGACTCTGCAATGGGAGACGTTACACTCAGTCCAAAAGATTTTAGTTTTCAAGGTTTTTGACAAAGTTCTGGTCAAAATGACAAAACCTTTTCTGGTATCTTTACGCATAAAATGTTTCTTTCGTTTATCTTGTTGATGTATTTGCACTTTATCTAGTCCTAAGATGTGTAAAACTATATACATAAAGCAACGATTTTTTAATTGTTTCAGCGTTGGGATTAGTCATAGACAAGTTTCCAACAATGAAGAACGTCGATGGTAAGCATCACATATACATTTTATTTGGGCTTTTGTCAAAGATCCACGTTGAGAAACCTGTCGTGCCGTAATGCTTCCTTGTTAATATGGGTTTGGCAGTGCTTAGTCAGGCAACTCTGAAGAAACGTTTTTAAAAGCTTGCCTTTTCAAACACACAACACTACACAACTACACTTTTTTGCAGATTATATCTCAGAGTAGTTCTATCTCTTCTTCAGGTTTGTGTGGCAGGAAAAATGAAAAAAATATATTTGTGCCAATGTTCTCTCAAATTGTGTATTCTCAACATTAATAAGTTGGATGATTCTTCCTGTGTTTAGAACTTTGGAAGGTTGATTGGCAAGATTTTGAAAATGGAGAAGAACTTGAGGCTACATTGCCGTGGGTGAGTGAGTTATATGTAATTGCAGCCGAGCAAAGAATAGCAGAGTAATCACAAAGAGAATCAAAGGTGTGTTGGCAACCTCGTTCCCAGGCTCTTTCCTCTCCCGAGAGGAAGACCCTGGTTGGGTCTGGTCACGTGCCACCCAGATTCTAGGTGGTAACAAATAATATAAACGCTGAAGATGTGCTTAAAATTGATAATTGTTCTTATTTAGCCTACTGTTGCCAGGAAAATGTTAACAGTTAAGTTTTCGTCAAAACAAACGCACATGTTCGATTGTTTTTTGTTTTATACCACCTAGAATCTGGATTGCACGTGACCAGATCCAACCAGGGTCTTTCTCTCGGGAGAGGAAAGAGCCTGGGAACGAGGTTGGTGTGCTGGTTGTCGTTGGGGCCGAGGAAGGTCGGGAAAGAAAGAGAAATATGCTGTTCTAGTAATATTTTTACTCAATTTTTAATAACAAAAAATCATTATAACAGTTAATTTGCCACTACCGACAAATTTACGAATTATTTCAGAAGATAATAGTGATATAGATAAAGAAGTGAATTGATGAAGAGGAAGTCTGACAGAACGCTAAACGGCTTATACTTTAAATATCAGACCTCCTCATGTCTTGAACGTTTTATATACACGTAAATATGTGACATGATGCAATTCGAATCAGTTTTATGCGTAAGTTGAAATCAAATGTAACTCAAGTTTCTTAGGTAATGAAGATTATGAATGGCGTTTGATACTCTCGTGCTCAAAATAAACGGGGGGGGGGTCAAACTAAACGGGGGGCTTTAAAGGTTTTGAAGAATTTACTAAACGGTGGGGTCAAAATAAACGGGGGGGGTTGGAAAAAACATAAAAGATAAGGAACAAAAATAGGATTATCCTTAAACACTTTATTAACTTGGCACAACATCAGTATTTATAGCATATTGCGGAACCACTTTTTGTAACGAAACACCAACAATCTATGGTATACTTATGAACTTTTTTGTCTTCCCTCGTGAAATTCGAAAAATTTATAAATGAACGGGGGCGACAAAAGAAGCTGCGGAAGGGGGCAGGTCTCCAAAAATCACGAAAAAAACGTTTCTATATATTCTGTATATCACTTGTGGGTTTTTTTCATATTTAGAATCTACTTAACGTTCTGATATACATAGCAAAGAAATGTTTTGATTTGGATTTTTCTTCGTGACGCAATTAGCGTTCAAACAGGCGAAATTTTACTTCCGGCTTTAAAATAATCGCGCAAAGGTATATTAAGATATGTAATCAAGAAACCCTCATAGCAATTATGGTTGCAAGTGACTCTAAGGGGAAGCAGCACGTCGTACGTAAATTCCAGTTCTCTTATTACAGTTTTAAATAAACTCATCTGGCCTGCATTTAGTGAAATCTAGTCTAGGCAGGATAGAGGATTACGTTGGATGATTAATCGCAACAAACACTGTTCCTGAGCAAGTGTCATTCCTGAGCTGGCGTTCGTCAGCTGAGAATTAACTCCAAAAAATAAATTTAAACTTACCTTAAATCCAAGAAAAACAAAAAAATACCTTCAAACTAAGAACACACCCCCATATTGAATTATCTCAAAAACTCTCTCAAAATATTTTTGATCTTTATCAACTAGGGTATTGTGTCGCAATAACGTAAATTTTCGATTTTAACAAATTGAAACCGAAATATTGTTAGTTTATGCCGTAATTGTGCCTGAAAGTTCCACATGGTTTGTTGCACCCCTTTAACCAACATTTTACCTTTTTTATCAACGCAAAACAACAGGCTTGAATAAAATATGCTCTACTGCAGACCTTAGAGTATAGTTTCCGTCAACCGTTTGTATTTTTTCAGGCATCGCTATCCGGAAGGTTTCACGGCAAGGATGCAATAGCTCATCTTGTGAGGGAGGGAAGTTCAGACCTGTTGAAGGAGCATTTTAACAACCAAGCCAGAATCTTGATGTGAGTAGCTTCTTGTCAAATGCTTTTGGCATGTAGTTTTACATTACCACCTCCTTATTCAAGATGTTGAGGTAATTAAGGAGATGAGGAAAAGTCTTCTTTCCAGGAAGTACTGACCATAAAACAGAATAAATCTGCATTATTAAGTTTGTGTTGCATTATTAAACGCCATTTATTCCTTATAACTGTGCACTGACAGGGATAAAAATAAATAAAACTTTGAATAAGCTACACAATGAGGTAATGAAGCCTTTGGTACAGTGTAACTACGGTTTGATTAGCTTTTGAAATGGCTTTGCAGAAGGAATCAATCAGAGGTAAAGAGTTAATTTAAGAGTTAAGAAACTCTCGCATCTTTCAAATCAGCCCTTGCCGCCTACGCTAATTTCCCTTTCGTAAACGATCGTTGCCATTTGGAACAGTCGTTGCCATTTCCATCAATAGTCAATGCCGTTTGTAATATATATACAGTACAGTATAAAGGAATGTGAACGGCACTGAGTCAGGTCGTTGGCGTAGCGGTTGTGTTTAAAACTAGAATGCTAGCGATCACGGGTTCAAAACACGGTATTCTGTTTTTTCCTTTTAACTTTTGATTTCTTTTTTTCTTTTTAGTTTCCTCTTTTGAAATTAGTGTTGGTTTGGATTAAGGTTAGGGTCTGGGTTAGTATTAGTTGTTTTTGATATTCCGTTATCAAGACGTTGTCATCTTCGTGAAAACGACAATAGACTATTGTTCGAAAGGGCAACGACTGTTCCAAATGGCAACGACCGTTTACGAAAGGGAAAATTGCGCCGCCTACCTCAATCACTGACCATTTTCATTTCACTTTATTTCAATTGGTTTACACTTGCACTTGTAACGAAACTGCACCTTTCTAATCAATTTTTTTTCGATACTTAGCACCTGCACTACGCATGGTGTTCACGTAATGGGAAACTGATACAAATAGGTGCTTATGTCCCGTGCATACCACCGCTTAAAATTTTTTATGTTGTTTAACTAAACAGGTTTGAAAACTATTTTCCAGAACAGTAGAAAGTAGCCATCCAAGTTGGATTCAGTCCAGAAGATTTTTGTGCTTGCTAGTTACAAAATATAACAACTTGATAAAGTCAGTTTTTAAAACTAACCATGTTTGTGTAAGAACACAGCATTAGATCATTTCACACACGATGACCTCCGACGCAGTTTATCAAAACGGTATCTTTTTACCACAGGACTTTGAATCATGAGAACATCGTGTCCCTGTATGGAGTTGGGATTGGTACTAAATGGATTTGTAACTTCATTATCCACGAAAACCTGTTGAAAGGTAGGAAAGTATGATAGCAAGCGGCGAGAGTTAGGTTGGTTCACTTAGAAAATAAAATTTTCTCCATTTATACAACTTTTGTTAAAGAGCAACTTAGTTGCAAACTAGTGTGACAACAAAGTGCCTTTATTCTGATAATTGACCAAAGTTCAAAAACCTTCAGGAGTTGATATGGCCGCTTTTTTGTGCTTTAAGTTGACTATACAAACGGCCTGCTTGTGACAGGATATCAACTCTAAAACCCAATCCAATAATTTGAAATTTGCTGCATTAACCACAGAACTACAGTCAGTGCTCCACTACTTTCCACTTTTTCACATTTCCAATTTTACATTAAGACCATCTTAAGCATTTTAAATGTAGGGGCTAGGTCTCAATTGGGATGAGTTAAAGATGTATTCCTCGCCACACCTAATTATTCTGATTACCTACAGTTGGAATTCCTTTATAACATATATGACGAATTAACTTAATTTAAATAAACTAAACTAAACTAAACTAAACTAAACTTTACTAAATACATTACTTCAAATGCACTACTTCAATAAAGTCTATTTGCAGTAAAAACTTGAAGGGATGCTGGTAGCACAAAAACATATGCTTTAATACCGATAAAAAATTTTATCCTGTTTTTATATAGTATCAACAGTGTTTTTGTGGATATTAATTAAAATAAATGTCTCTCACTGAAACAGATGTGTCTCAGTCCAAAAAGTTAAGACTGGATTACGTTTCAAAAAGGTCTTAAAGAATTTCGTTTTGGGTTTTTTTCTTGGCAGTTGTCTATCACAAGACATAACATTTATGTTTTATAGGTAACCTTCTGGAATATCTGAAACGCAACGCTTCGCTGTTGACACTACATCCAACAGAGTTGGGAAACATTATCAGTCAGTTGATGACAGGGTTGGTTTACTTGGAGGAGAGTGGAGTGGTCCATAACGAACTGGTAATTCGCTCAATCTCATTTGCACAGTCACGTAATTGATTCTGTACTTATTAAGTCCAAACAGTTTTTCCTGTGGGTTTTCGTCAACTGTTTCCTTGTTTCATAAAACCTGAGGGAGAGAAAAATTCGGAAATGCTGAAGGAAAATGACAGAAGTGAATGTCGAATATATTTAAGATGCATTCAATCGACAATGCTCCTGAGAAAAGATTTATCGCGGGTATTCTGCGAACTTTGTAGCACTGTAAGGCTTGGGGTAAGTGCTCAAGTTCTGCACAGATGAGTCAAACAGTTTTTGACAAGTATAAGTTGTCGATAATTAACAATTAGTCACCGAAGGCGACGTGAATAACAGCGAATAGCCACCGAGACGAAGTCGAGGTGACTATCGCGATATTCACAGAGCCTGAGGTGACTAATTGTTTTAGTAAAATTGCACTGGTGATTGTTCGAGAAAACAAAACAAAAATAGCAAATTTCTTAAACATGCTTTGCGGCGACTTTTTGCGACTCTGTGGCGAAAAATGTAAACATGTGTGTAAAAATGTAATTTACCAACCTACCTTTGAATAGCTTGACTCCAAACTTTGAAGCATCTTTCGTCTTTTGAGGCACGGCATCTTCTATAAACTGCTCAATTTGTGACTCCGAAGTATCAACAAATCTGGCCGCCATTTTAAAAATTTGTTATAATCACCTAGCGGTAATTATAGCATGAGAGAACGAAGTTCTCGACCAATCAGCGCGCGCCATTTTCGATAATTACCAGTGCAATTTTACTAATATAAAATAATCAATAACTAAAAGATTATAAACTCTCAAATATCTGGTTTATATCAACAAATATTTAGTTTTCTTTTTCAAAAGGAAAACTTTTTAGTTATCTTAGCTATCGATACCAACCCTGTATTGTCATAAACGACTTGTTTTCCCGCTCACTGTGAGCTGGTCACCGACACTAAACTAATCCATTTTGAAACATCCTTGGCATTGTTTTTTACATGAATAGTTAAGCATGTTGCAATGGTGGTTGTCGATATCTTTATATCTGGTTACCTGGGTGTTGAAGCCCTGCATCGTGCAAGAACAGCTGTAGTCATCGTTTGCTTTTTGTTATAGACTACTTACTGTCATCAATAGCTTTTTCCCTCGTTCGTGGAGGCACAAACAAAACATGGTATCTTATAAGGTTGTCGTTCATCTTGAGCGGTGTTTTCAGTTTTCCGTATGTAACTCCGTTATTACGCATCGGATACCCACAAACCTATATATATATATATATATCAGTGGAAAGCTTATAAAACTATATAAATGGTGGTGTTTTGAAAAGATTTTGGTTTATAAACGAATGCGAGCTTCATAACTCAAACTGTTTGTTTTACTTCAAGACGTCAATACAGCTGTCAGTTTCAATTTCAACCATTTTTAGTGTGTTTGTGAGGTTCAGCACAACTTTTACTATAATTCCGTCCTGGAGATTTTTGATTGTACGCTCCATGAATCTTTTGCTGGCATTTGATTTGACGGCATGAGGTTAAAAACTGAGGGAGCATTGATCCTTTGCTAGACTGCAAAACAGCCCCTTCCTTCGCCAGAAGTCCTAAAACATCCTTTTTTGATCGAGTTTTGGCGCGCGGTCTTGAAAATGGGAGAATAGGGCGAGGAAGGAGTCGCGCGGCCAGGGAAAAAAGGAAATGGGGAGAGAGGCGGAAGGAAGGGACTGTCAGCTTTGCACTCTCAAATTCTGTACCGAATTATGCTT
>JAOBRG010066002.1:0-21285 GCA_027574985.1 Umimayanthus nakama | reverse complement strand
ACTGGGAATGATAACAAGTTTTTCCCGCTTTCTCGCACCTGATTGGCTAGTTTCATAGTCTCAGATCAGCTGGTTGTAGCCTAACGGCTAAAGGCGCCTCGTCTGATCCGGAGTTACAAATAACAGGGTCCACTCGGAGGACTCAGGCTTTTTTAAAGAGTTTATTTTTAACGCATGCGATTGGCTTGCATATTTGAGAACGACACGAAAAAAACTAAAAAAAAAAAAAGACTCACCGCCGGAATTTTCAACTCGTCCCGTTTCGGGCCAGTAACAAGAGGCTGTATCAACAGCCTAACTCGGCCCGAACCTTATATATTTTTATTTTTTCACTTCTGACATTTGCAGCAATGAACTCATTGAAACGTCAGCTACATTGCCTGCTACCCGGCTCGTTTGCGCCCCCCCCCCCCGAAAAAGGAAAATGAGCCGGCTCTTAGGCTATCAGCTACACATCAAGACCCACAGGAGAAAAACATACCATATCATATTACTATTGTACAGAACCGACTGAGAGATAATTAAATGGGACAAACTAATATACTCAAAAATAATTTATTTTTTTACGTAGCGTCGTACACTGTTCTGTCAAGTATTTATTAATGATCATTCATAGAATAAATACATTTGGTAGCAACCAGCTGATCTGAGACTATGAAACTAGCCAATCAGGTGCGAGAAAGCGGGAAAAACTTGTTGTCATTTTCAGTCCCCAAAGCATGCTTTTCTGTGCGCGATCAAAGTTCACGAGAACGAACAAATATGGCTACCGTGTCGTTTGTTGTTTATTTCGGTTTATTTACAGTTGATTCGTCTCAATCTTGCATTCAAAAGTTTATTATTGCGGGCGCGATGATAACAGTTTTTTCCCGTGACGTCATGGAGCCAGATCAGCTGGAAAGAGTTAAATACATATGGTAGCAAAGAGTTTTACCATTTCAGCCCATTAGCCAGTTTGACTGAATGTATATATTCTCCTTACACTATTCACAAAAATTCAGTTATTTGTTCTGAGAATAAAAAGTTGATCTCACACAGCAAGCTTTCTAAGATAAAAAGCCAAATTCTTACAAATTGTTAAGAAAGAAGCTGCAGAGATACTTCAGGAGAATTTGGCAACACGCCATATGTTGTGTTTTGAGCTTAAAGGGTTAAGTGCTAAGAAAGCGGACTAACTTACACCTATTATTTATTATTTAAATCTTCATTCCTTTGGCACTACTTCGTTGACCAGTAAGACAGGAGAAGTTGTTTTTACGCCGGAAGAAAAGGCCAGCATCTTAAACGAACAATTCCAATCACTCTTTACTGAGGAAAGCGCGGATAGAATGCCCGACTTGAGAACCACAACCACACCCACTATACCTCCCCTCGCCATCAGCAGTGCAAAGGTAAGCAGTCTACTGTCGCTCCTCGACTCCATCAAGGCTCCTAGGCAGGACGGGATCCAAGGGCGCGCACTCAAGCAGTGTGCCAATAGTATCTCACCAGCGTTTTGCACAATGGATATTTAACACTTGATATTTACCCATGACTGGCGCACGGCAAGTATCACTCCGATCTATAAAAAGATGATTGCTCAGATTCAAGCAAACAACTGTTTTGTTAACATCAATCCCGAGCAAAATCCTAGAGCATGTCATTCATTGTCAAATGATAAACCACCTAGAAGCTAATGCCATCCTGTCTGACGCTCAGCATGGTTTCAGAAAAAGCAGAAGCTGTGAAACTCACATATTACTTCTTTTGGAAAATCTCACAAAACCTCTGGATAACAGACGACAAGTAAAGTAAAAGTAAAGTGAGTAAAGTGGTGCATTTATATAGCGCCTTTTTCATGTGACATGCTCAAAGGCGCTTTAAAATGATCAGTTTACTCCCAGCGGACCGGAAGCATATATAGGCGCATTTAGTGGCAGCCGCTTCAAATCGGTCCATGTATGCTGGTACTCATTTTACCGACCCCGGAAGGATGGAAAGCTGAGTGAACTTTAGCGGGAAAGAAGGTCTCCCAAATAATCTTTCCTCTACCAGGCCGGGGATCGAAACAGCGACCTCAGGATTGGGAGGCAGAGATCTTAACCACTGCGCCAACCCCTCCGCAAGTCGACCTAGTCCTGACAGATTTCAGTAGAGCCTTTGATAAAGTTCCGCAGCAACGTTAGCTTCTCCGCACAATTAAGTATTTTGGGGTCCAAGGCCCCATCCTTGACTGGCTCACATGCTTTGTAACCAAGCGAACCCAACGAGTAGTTCTGGAGGGAATCAAATTGGAAGAAGTCAGGCGTGCCCCAAGGAACTGTTCTTGGCCCTCTTTTATTGAATTCAGAAACAGACGCTATTTTGTTCAAGTTGTAGATGTATGTACAAAGCACAGCGGTTGATTTATAAAGCATACACTCAACAAAAAGCATGCTACGAAATTTGTCAAGAGCAGGCTACGCTTTTCTTGCTTTGAATCAAGAACAGGGTATCATTTAAAGTTTTTCTTTTCCCAGAACCGGGTCAGGATTTTGGGGTCCAAGCGGCACACCCCAGTCCTAAAATTTGGGAGTATCCGCACTGCAGCGGGTTTGCTGAGCCGACCGAGCCACAATTTGTGGCTCTTCTTGAATTGAAAATGCAATTCCAGAAAACACAAAAAAGGAACTAAACATGGAGTTAAGATTCTTAGCGTTAAGTTTACAATACTGAAAAAACACTTCAAGTAATCCAAGTTTTTGATTTAGAATAAAAATAAAGAATGCATTAATTTAAAAAAGAAATTAAAAATTTTGGCACATCCATACAAAACTCCAGCGTTTGCTTTACGAACAAGCACTTCCGGATGGTTCCATAGCCATCAAAAAAAAAAAAAGAAAAGGCAAAATTACACACTTTTTCTTTTATAAGAACCAGTAACTTTCTGCTGAGGCTGGGCTGTTCTTAATTTTTTGGCGATTTCAGTCTCAAATTGTTCTTAAATTGTTCTTGTTCCCTGATATTAATAAACAGTGATTTAGCTGCCTGGAACAGTATATGCAATTGTATATGTAAAGTGGCACTACTGACCAAAAGCTAAACTCTGACAATTTTTGTTTTTGTGTCCATCTATTTTTACCTGGTGATTTTCTTGGCTTGTTCTTAGTTTTTGGGCAAATCTCAGCCTGGGTGTTCTTATAAAGGTTGCTCTTATAAAAACAAGAGGTTTTCTAAAAAACCAAACTCGTGGCCCCTTAACGTTTCATTTTGAAATGAAAAGAAAAAAAAGTTATTCCAATGGCTTTGCCAGTGTACCGCACGGAGACGCCCACGTGATCGTGAGTTAATGCGATGTGACACAAAACGAGCTTGACCCTTGCTCCTCGGCTATTTTTGCAAAAATAGTTTCAGAGTAAATCTGATTATATCAAATTTTCACTGTCATGTCTAAGGAAACACTACTTCGCTTTGTTTAGACTTGAATGTAAATCATTGACAAATTATAACGCTTTTGGGTGGTAGATCACACAAAATCATGTTTACGGGCAAAACATTTTCGGCTATCAGCTCCGAACGACGCCAGGCCGTGAAAGTAATCAGTGATACTGGCATGTATCTCAATTCCGGCGACAAATTTTTTAAAAGATTTATACATAATAAAGACTTTGTATGGGAACTTCTGGATCGGGTGATTTATAAGACTTTACATGGGAATCCACTTGATTTCTCGAAAATATATTTGACTGATGAAACTAAGTTGAGTTCAAATTTCACAAGATCGAGATTTTGACTTGACATAATCGTTAAACTCGGCTGCTGTTTACGCGGCCACCACAAATGGAAGAATGGGGCTAGATTTGATACGGTGAAAAAGGGAACAAAATACAGAACAAGCTTGCAGATGCGGTTTTAAACCACCGGTTTATATGGCGAATATTATAAGATTTCGCGAATACTAATCTATACACATCGACAAAAATTTGAATTGTTTTATTTCAGTTAAACTTCTAATTCTCAGAAACCAACGTCTCCCACCGCCCGTGCTGAATGCGCGCGCACGGTGCACGTCTTTGTTTTCATACCTTTTAAAATGGCGGTCGAGTCTAGTTGTTTATTTAGGAACAGAAGCAGAGTTTATTTTTCTTCAGCAAGGTCCAAGGGAAGTTATGGCCTTTAACACGCTTCCTCAAGAGAGATTAGGTAAGTAACAATAGTCTTGTTGTACAAGAACATGTATCTTTATAATATTTGTGTCCAGAAGAATCGTCCAGAAGTGGTACTTCCCGTACTTCCGTGTTTTTGCTGCCCCGAGCGTGAATCGTAAATTGTCCGAGATGTGAACATGTATGTGATCGTTTTTTGGGACAGTTTGGAAAGCGAAGGCCTGTTTACTGAACCACTACAACGGACCATTTGTCTGTTGATCTTCGTGTTTTTGCTGTCCCGAGCGTGAGTTGTAAATTGTCCAAAAAGTGAGCTATAAATGTATTGCTGGAGAGGAAGTAGTCAGTAGATCGAAGACTTGTACAACGTGTTGATTAAGTTTTAGGAAAGTTTGGAAGTCGAAGGCCTGACTGTTAACTGAATCATGACAGCAGACCAATGTTAGCAGGTGCTCTGTAATTCTAGCCCTCTCCTGGAGTGTTAAAAAGAATTTGCCGAAAAATGCACACAATGTGATTGTGGAGAAAGTGTTCTCAAACAAAGCTTCTGTTAGTGTTAATTTCAAGCAATGTTCTGCTGAAGCGTAAACAACTTTTTTCACGCTAGCTCGAGGTCCAATAACTTGCGGTACGCACTCGGCCGGCATACCTGTCACATTTTGCTTTCTTTTGCTTTTACTTCATTTGAACTTTATTTTCGAAACGGCCAATCTCCTGAAGTTTAGACAGTTTTAAGACTTCAAAAAGAAATAGAAAAGCAGAAATAATATACCATCAAATTTCATGAACCTATCACAGGCAGACAATCCGAAAAGTTCGAGGAGATCTGAAAATCTCAATCATACATTTGCAGTAGTTATTTGACATGCTGACTGAACTCATACATTTACTGTAATTTGAAACCGCGCGACGCGATCCATACATTTTCTGTAATTTGTAACGGCTGACTTCAGTGTGTTTACAGTGATCGAAAGAAATCCCCCATAAATGCTTTATTTTCTCCCCTGTGAACTCCAAAATACAAAACAAAGAAAGTCAGGTTTACAAATAAAGTTCACTTAATCTGTCACCTTTTGAGTTGTCTTGACTCATTTGATGGGGTTTTGGGAGGCTTGCCTTCTCCTTTGTTGATCTTGCTTGCCATAGTATCAATATAATACACAAGGCTTGCAACTCTCGAAGCCGCCAAGAACCCACTGCCTCAGAATTTCGCAGAATTTCTCACACTTCCGAACATCTCTCATCGATCTGCTCTAGCCACATTGAAGTTCGAATGTTTGACAAGAACTGTGGCGAAAATCGTTGCAATTACTCAGTTCTAATGATCTAAACATGTCTTCTCAATTCTTCAAATGCTTCTGATTTCGCTGTGTGTATGATGTTGATTCAATTGGCCTACCAGTTCAATGGTTATATATCAAATTCAAATTGATCAAATTGGTGACAAACACTGCTCTCCCGTGACCTGTAGGGTATACACTGTTGTCCTAGCCCAGCCTCCCAAGGGTATAATTTGACACTTCCCATTCCAGGTTGAGGGTGAAAACCTTGAGATTTTTAATCAGAAGTGCCAAATTATACCCTGCTGAGGCTGGGCTAGGACGCGCTCCTCAAACTTTTCGGACTGTCTGTCTGTGAACCTATCAGTTCAAGTTTTCCAAAACACAAGAGCAGTCGATCGTACAAGCAGTGTTAAACAATTTTAAGCTTTTGACTGGACAACAGACAACAGCTAAACCTTTTTCTAGTTTTTGCACAAACTTTTATAAAAGCAGTCGGAACTACATGTACTGTAAGTAGAAAACACCATTAAAGTCTTAAGGCATTAAATTCAAGAACACTTAAACTTTGTGGACATAAATAGTCAAGCAAGATCTACATGTATATGGGTATGAACATGATTACAATACATGTAATCCTCAAATTGACTTTTGAAAGAAAATATTTCCTCCTTAAAAAGGACCTTGAGCGCTTACAATCATCTGTTGAGTGTTAGCCTAAATACTTGTTCTTGAAAGAAAATGCTTTTGGAAATAAAATACTACATTAGAACAAAGTCTTCATTACTGTCGCAAGTTACTAAGCTGTTGCACTGGATTAAAAGGAGGTTTGTGTATCTAAATGTAGTGTCAAAGATAATCTCTTTATGCACTAGTCAGTATAAACTCCCCTCCCCCCACCTCGCCACAATATAGCGGGGCGTTAGCAGGATGTTTGTTCACCATGATGGCCAGGCATTAATTTTGACAGCTTTTGTTCCATGAATTAAAAACACTGGGGAAAATGACTGGGGCACTTGCACAGAGTGGTCATGAGCAGCAAAAGCTTATACAACAGAAAGTTAAACTACAGTGTAGGTGGCTGTCAATGTTGAGGACCAAGATTTTGGTCAAAGTTTCATTTTTTTTTTGCTGTATACAACCAAATCTTGAACCAATTGAGTAATGTATATGTACATGTATGCATATAGTTGACTTTAGAGATTCACTGGAATTATAGCCAGTTGAATTAATTGCAGTGTGGGATATAGCCCATAAACTGTGTAATTAGCAACATGAAGGACAGAGGTGTTCATTTCAGTCTTAATTGGATGTAATCCTGTGGTGAAATGATTTATGAATGTTGTCAGTTCCAGTGGAAAGGTTGTGAGTTGGTACAGAGTTCCAGTGAATACCAGTCCTTGTGTTCTGACACTTGAACATCAACTTTTCAGTCTTATTTTCCTAACCTTTCAGCCAGTATCTCACTATCATAGATGGTCCTTTACAAACTTCTTGATTTGCAAGCTGAAGAGAATTTCTTACATTACTTGACTATATAGTACATACATGTATTAACAAAAGCAAAAAAGTTGCAAACTTTTCAAAAAACCTTTAAAATTAATTGTACTTTGTCTACATGTATGTACCAAATGGTACAAGAAAATAAAGATTTAACATGTTCTCTGGTATTGATTTAATAACGATGTGAATAAACTACTTGTTATTGATGTTTTGCTGTAGCTCTGAGTTTGAAATTAAATTGCGGGAGGCATGCAGTGTCAATTCTTTAATTGGTACCCAGAACCATGTGCGGGGCAAAAAAATGTAGTTATTTAAATGAATGAGTGAAAATGCCATTGGGGCCAGGCATTTTACCTTATTTGCTTTTATTTTAAAACAAAAGCCTGGCTAATGCCTCACATGTCACTGGAAGGGGGGGGGGTGCAGGGGGTTTACATTGACTTAACTTGCATTAGAAAATTTGTCATTGTTGGAACAAAGTGCAACCGTCGAGATGACATTACTCATGCCAGTATACTGGTAATGAGCTATTTAAAGGAATACTCCTAACCAATGGCCAAATTTTTAAAGTCGCTTTAAGTAAACTATTGCAAAATTGGCTTAAAAACAAATTTGTCACTCATTTTATTTAATAAAGGTCAGTTAAAAATGTGCAGATACAAGTGAAACATAATGTACATGCAGTATAATTACAGATGTAAATGACACTTCAGAGAATTGTGCTCAGAAGCCTGCCCAGAATTGTTCAGATTTTGGTATTTTCCATGACATTTATTATATATATCCAGCTGGCAATGGCGTTTACCAGAAAAGTTGTGCTGGTTTTTTATTGTTTTACAATTTTAAAATATGTGTCTTTTTGAAGTCATTATTTGGTTTGTTGTAATTTAATGGAAACTATTATATATATACATGGTCTAAGAAAAAAATAGTCTTTTCTACACTCTTACGGAGATATTTAGTGCATCAATTAAGATCAAACTTGATTTCTAAACAAATTCCTCTCCACATTCATCATATGGGTTTAATTGAACTTCACATGTTTGTCAACGACACACTTCCACAATATAAATGGCCGATTACCATGTTCACGTTGCATGCAGAGCAAAACAAATGCTGATGAAGGGTTTCTTTGTGCATGTAATATTCCTTAATTGGGAATTGAAACCTTTGACATGCTCTAAAGCTGTCAAGTTTTTGTAGGAAGATCTATGAATTTGTTTTTTCTACTCTGAAGAATTTCCAACAGAATTTAACAAAAAACTTGCCCATAATTTCTGTAACTGTCAGGCTAAAATGATGAGTTTGAGATAATCACACAAACAAAATATGGTAATTTTATATATCTGATTCAGTGACTCTGAATGGTCAACACTCTGTCCATTGTTTTCGATATGCATCAATGGGAATACATTTTAAAATTAACTCAGTACTATAGATTGGTTGATCCCTCACACAAAGCAAGTCGCCTGGACATTTTCTTTGTCAAACAGATTTGAATGTTGATGTTTCCTTTCTTTTTTGCGATGTTTTGGGCAGTGAATTATCGAGAAATTGCATTATAAAACACCACACAGACAACTACATGTGCGTATCACACAATTTTACCAATTTTATTGAATCATATTCTGTTATTTGTAAATTACATGTATGTGATCAATCAGACGCAATTTTTTATAAATTAAATGGGAACACACAATCACAATTTATCAGAAGCCCTGTCTATAGGTGCCAAAGGTGTTTATATATACTTATCCAGAGGTATCTATACAAATCAAATGTTTAATCAAAACTAGACATGTAGGTATCCAGAGGTGTTTAAACAAATCTGTAGGTGTCCAAAAGTGTTTATTCAAATCTATAGGTGTCCAGAGGTGTTATACAAATCTATAGGTGGCCAGAGGTGTTTATACACATCTATAGGTGTCCAGAGGTATTTATACACATCTATAGGTGTCCAAGGGTGTTGATACAAATGTATAGGTGTCCAGCGGTGTTTATACATGTACACATCTATAGAGTGTCCAGAAGTGTTTATACACATCTATAGGTGTCCAGATGTGTTTATACAAATGTGTAGGTGTCCAGAGGTGTTTATACACATATATAGGTGGCCAGAGGTGTTTATACAAATCTATAGGTGTCCAGAGGTCTTTTCACACATCTATACATGTAGGTGGCCAGAGGTGTTTATACTGTCATCTAAAGGTGTCCAAAGGTGTTTTTACAAATCTATAGAGTGTCCAGAAGTGTTTGTACACATCTATAGGTGTCCAGATGTGTTTATACAAATCTATTGGTGTCCAGAGATGTTTATGCACATCTATAGGTGTCCAGAGGTGTTTATACACATCTATAGAGTGTCCAGAGGTGTTTATACACATCTATAGGTGTCCAGAGGTGTTTATACACATCTATAGAGTGTCTGGAGGTGTTTATACACATCTATAGGTGTCCAGAAGTGTTTTTACACACATCTGTAGGTGTCCAGAGGTTTTTATACACATCTATAGAGGTTCCAGAAGTGTTTATACAAATCTATAGGTGTGCAGAGGTGTTTATATAAATCTATAGGTGTCCAGAGGTGTTTATATATACAAATCTATAGGTGTCCAGAGGGTTTTTTATACACATCTATAGGTGTCCAGAGGTGTTTATAAACATATACTGTATAGGTGTCCAGAGGTGTTTATACAAATCTATAGGTGTCAAGAGATGTTTATGCACATCTATAGGTGTTCAGAGGTATTTATACACATCTATAGGTGTCCAGAGGTGTTTATACACATTTATAGGTGTCCAGAGGTGTTTTTACAAATCTATAGGTGTCCAGAGGTGTTTATGCACATCTATAGAGTGTCCAGAGGTGTTTATACAAATCTATAGGTGTCCAGAGGTGTTTATACAAATCTATAGGTGTCCAGAGGTGTTTATACAAATCTATGTGTCCAGAAGTGTTTATACAAATCTATAGGTGTGCAGAGGTGTTTATACAAATATATAGGTGTCCAGAGGTTTTTATTCAAATGTATAAGTGTCTAGAGGTGTTTGTACAAATCTATAGGTGTCCAGAGGTGTTTATACAAATCTATACATGTAGGTGTCCAGAGGTGTTTATACAAATCTAAAGGTGTCCAGAGGTGTTTATACAAATCTGTAGGTTTTCAGAGGTGTTTATACACATCTATAGGTGTCCAGAGAGGTTTATTCAAATCTAAAGGTGTCTAGAGGTGTTTATACACATCTATAGGTGTCCAGAGGTGTTGATACAAATCTGTAAGTGTTCAGAGGTGTTAAGACACATCTATAGGTTTTCAGAGGTGTTGATACAAATCTGTAAGTGTTCAGAGGTGTTTAGACACATCTATAGGTTTCCAGAGGTGTTCATTCAAATCTCTAAGTGTCCAGCGTGTTTAAAGATATCTATAGGTGTCCAGAGGTGTTAATACAAATCTATAGGTTTTCAGTGGTGTTTATACAAATTTATAGTTTTTCCAGAGGTGTTTATACAAATCTTTAGGTGTCATGAGGTGTTTATACACATCTATAGGTGTCCAGAGGTGTTTATACAAATGGATAGGTGTCCAGAGGTATTTATACACATCTATAGGTGTCCAAGGGTGTTGATACAACTGTATAGGTGTCCAGCTAGGTGTTTATACACATCTATAGAGTACTTGTCCAGAAGTGTTTATACACATCTATAGGTGTCCAGATGTGTTTATACAAATGTATAGGTGTCCAGATGTGTTTATACACATCTATAGGTGGCCAGAGGTGTTTATACACATCTAAAGGTGTCCAAAGGTGTTTTTACAAATCTGTAGAGTGTCGAGAAGTGTTTGTACACATCTATAGGTGTCTAAATGTGTTTATACCAATCTATAGGTGTCCAGATGTTTATTCACATCTTGAGGTGTCCAGAGGTGTTTATACACATCTATAGGTGGCCAGAGGTGTTTATACACATCTATAGGTGGCCAGAGGTGTTTATACACATCTAAAGGTGTCCAAAGGTGTTTATATAAATCTATAGGTGTCCAGAGGTGTTTATACACATCTATAGAGTGTCCAGAGGTGTTTATACACATCTATAGGTGGCCAGAGGTGTTTAAGCACATCTATAGAGTGTCCACAGAGGTGTTTATACAAATCTATAGGTGCCCAGAGGTGTTTATACAAATCTATGTGTCCAGAGGTGTTTATATAAATCTATAGGTCAAGAAGTGTTTATACAAATCTATAGATGTGCAGAGGTGTTTTTACAAATATATAGGTGTCCAGAGGTTTTTATTCGAATGTATAAGTGTCCAGAGGTGTTTGTACAAATCTATAGGTGTCCAGAGGTGTTTATACAAATCTAAAGGTGTCCAGAGGTGTTTATACAAATCTGTAAGTGTTCAGATATGTTTATACACGATCTGTAGGTTTCCAGAGGTGTTTATACACATCTATAGGTGTCCAGAGAGGTTTATTCAAATATAAAGGTGTCCAGAGGTGTTTATACACATCTATAGGTGTCCAGAGATGTTTAAACACATCTATAGGTGTCCAGAGGTGTTGATACAAATCTGTAAGTGTTTAGACACATCTATAGGTTTTCAGAGGTGTTGATACAAATCTGAAAGTGTTCAGAGGTGTGTAGACACATCTATAGGTTTCCAGAGGTGTTTATTCAAATCTCTAAGTGTCCAGCGTGTTTAAAGATATCTATAGGTGTCCAGAGGTGTTAATACAAATCGATAGGTTTTCAGTGGTGTTTATACAAATTTATAGTTTTTCCAGAAGTGTTTATACAAATCTTTAGGTGTCAAGAGGTGTTTATACACATCTATAGGTGTCCAGAGGTGTTTATACAAATGTATAAGTGTCCAGAGATGTTTATACACATCTATAGGTGTCCGGAGGTGTTTATACAATTCTATAGGTGCCAATTGGTACTTATACAAATCTATAAGTGCCAAGATGTGTTTATACTTATTTATTGGTGTGCAGTTGTGTTACAAACAAATCTATTGGTGTCCGGAGGTGTTTAAGATATATTATATTGGTGTCTAGATTTGTTTATTCGAATCAATAGGTGTCCAGGGGCATTTAAACAAATCTGTTGTGTCTATAGGTGTTTATACAAATCTATAAGTTTGAAAAGGTGTTTTTACTTATTTATTGGTGTCCAGAGGAGTTTTTACAAATCTATTTTTGCCCGGAGGTGTTAAAACGAATCTATTGGTGTTGAGAGGTGTTACATGTAGGCATCCAGAGGCGTTTACACACATGTATCTATAGGTGTGCAGAGGTGTTTATATAAATCTATTCAGGTAGGAATCAAGAGGAGTTTACTCACATGTATGTATCTATTGGTGTTCCGAGTTGTTTATACAAATCTTTTCATGTAGGTATCCAGAGATGTTTATACAAATCTATAGGTGTTCAGAGGTGTTTATACACAAGTCATCTATAGGTGTCGAGTGGTTTCTCAGTTTATATTTATCCAGACCTTACACTGAGAGGTGTGCAATTGCATGGGCCTGCCTTAGTACATGCTTTAAGTGACTCTAGGTATGCTTTTAATCAGAAATTACCTGCAGGTAAAGTGTTAATATTTCAGTAGTTATTTGTTGCTGGGGGTAGTTTGAAGGTGCGGGTAATGCGATAATTTTTAAATCTTCGGGTAAGTAAAGTACTATATTTTGTTAAATCATTAATTGCAGTACTGACAGAGAATAAATTAGAACTACCAAGAGTCAATAAGTATAATCATCTTCAAACATCTCTGTATTGCGTGTTTGTTTAAATGAGAAAGGCCGGCTGTCTGTATTTGTATCACTTCATTCACTCTAGGTTTAAAATACTGCTTGATAAAGCCAATTCACAACTATTGAAAATATCAAATCAAACCACCAAAAGAAGTCTTTTGTAAACTGTTTGTGCTTCGTTTCTTCATCTGCAACCTTCCCACTTTTCCATTGTGGAAGAAAGGTTTGAAACATGACACCGATTTCCATTGTTTCATTTCTTATTCATTTCTGTCTATCCAGAATGCCTTGAGAACAGATGGAACTGATTAATCAAATTGTTAATAACAGCAAAGCAAACAATGTTGTGCAGTAGTTGATTGATATAATTCAGTAAGTGTATACATGTACGTGAATTAAAAAAACTCTGGTGATAATAGTTCAGTGTTTTGAGATGTCGATTTGTTACACTCACTTCAAAGAACAAATCTTTTGAACAAAAATCAACCGTGCACCGAAACAATGACTTGTTTAGCAGATATTAAAGTAACTGACCTTGAAGTTTGAAGATGTAACATTGTGATTTTTACCTAAAGCTTTGGGCCAATTCAGAAATAGATTATTCATTCAAAGGTAACTAAAAGGTCTTTAAAAAATTTTGAGCTGTGAAATAAACGATATATTATAATGGACTTCAAAATACCCATCGCACGCCATCACACACCTTAGAAAGTTTAGGCCTGCTGTTGTTAGTACGCCTGCTATTTTCTTCAGTGAAAGGCCTGCTTATCTATCTAGGTTTCCAGCAATATGTAGATACCTCTGGACATCCCTGGACTTGTTAAAAAAAACTCTGAAAGCCTAATGTATTCAGGAGTTATCAAGAAGTTTTTAAACACCTCAACATGTCTGGACAGTTAAAAAAACCCTGGACACCACTGGCCACGTCTAGACACCTTTTCATCACCACCTGCACTTATGCAAACTACATGCATTCCCATCACATTGTGTCAGCATCTTTTGTCCTGCTTTGGTAGTACTGATGTCACCTCAGTAGTGAAAACTTGAAAATTATTCATATTCCTAAAACTACATGTTAATTGGGAGAGCCTGCTAATACAAGCAAGAGTGTATGACCCTTGGTATGTTTTGCTGTAGAGAGCTTTTGTACATTTAATAATTATTCCTCGAGCTCGAGTCGTACATGAGCTGATAGCTAACGAGGCACGGAGCGCCGAGTTGACGGCTGTCAACTCATTACGACGAGAGCAAGTGAAGGAGCCAATCAGCCCTTTAATCTACAGTAGTTACTTGTGTATATTCAGTATAACTGATAGTCAGCTTTTGAAATACAGTTTGACAAATTGAAACCACCACAAACCTGACCAAGACCTTTACTTTAATTAATTTCCAGACCAAAGATTGGGAGATGCCACATTAAAGCTGGATTCTAAAGCAGAGAGAGCGCACTATCATCATGTAACACGTCTCCTTATTGAACATGGAGCTTCAGTTTTACGTGAGACATTCGATTTCATCATACCTACGGCTAAACTGAAAACAGAACTTTGCAATCCAGTTGTCCTGGCACAATTGAAGGAAACAAGACTAACAAAACTTGATTGGGACACACTCTACCCTTGCTCAGAAACTCCAGTCAAGTCAAGTGATTTTGACGTTACTCTGCTGTGTAGAGTACTGAGGACAATTTGCAACCTCAAAGTACCCCCCAGGGGTTGGGATAGTCTGCCAGATGCTGCTGATGCATCATTTGAAGCAGACATAGCTCGGATTAAGTTCTATCAAAATAATATGCACGGTCATGTGATAGATCCAAATATCACTGTAGATGAATTTGAATCACTGTGGCAGGAGATTGGGTTTTCTATTCTTGCTCTTGCAAGGTGAGTTGTTAGTGTAAATGTTTGCTATCATCCTAAACATCCATTCTTAAAGTAGAATAATGAAAATTCCACTTCCAGCAATTTTTCACAGAAAGGTATAAACCTTGAATGACCACGGTTGTCAGGACTCGCAAACTTAATAAAAAGAAATGTACACTCACTACATTTTTAATCTTTCTTCAATTCCTCCTGTTTCTACTACTACATTGGTAAACTTTTTGTTGTATATTTTTTATAACGAGAGGTAAATGAACACGTTTAGGCACTTTAGTCGATTCAAATGAGAACTGCATTGTCTTGTACATTGTAAAGCGGTCTGCTGAGCAGTCAGTATGCTACATTGTAACAGCTGACTACAATTTTTTTAATATCCTTCTTTTTTTCTGTGTTTTGTTAAAGGAAGTAAAGTTAAATTACTACATTTTCTTAATAAATTAGACCAAACACACTGTAAGTGTTCAGTTGATGTGTTTTCAGCTGCTAGTTGCAGTTAATTTTTGGTACAGGTATCATCATTTATGTGAAAAAGCATGTTACATACATGTATATCCCTCACTATAAGACTGTAAGTCAATGAAATGCGGCCAAGATTTTTTCACAACATTTTTATGGCATTTGTCATTGCATTTCCATGGTATTTCCTGTCATCTTTTCAACACTCTAGATTAAATATTAATACAGGTTTCAGATATAGAAAATGAAAATATTTACAGGTTTTGAGTGCAGGTCATCCATAATACCGGTAACCAAAGGGGCTAGACTAGATCTATAGATCGATGGCCTTTAAAGAAAGAATTAAATGTTTGAAAGGGTCAACAAATATGAGAGTGCCAGTTAGTTGAAGTTACAAAACTAGATTGAAAACACACAAGAACAAAAAAGAACATGACAGATTAAGACAAGAACATGCAATAAGCAAGAAAATTAGGAGCTGTCAAAGGAGGACAAAAAGGTATTTTTATCAAAATAACAAACTAAGGATGAAGTGTTAAGGGTTACGATTGTCAAACATAGTACTCCAACAGCATGAAGTTGTTTTTGAACGAGTGAATTCCATATGCAGCTAGTTCCTTTTTCAAAAAAGTCTTTTGACCCATGATGTTTTAAGTGCTTCGCAGAAAGATAGTGGGTCGAAAAGTTTGAGACCGCCCTCCTCTAATTCGTTGATAAGAACTGAAAACTTGACTTTTGCTGGTTTATTATTCCATAAAAACTTCAAAAATATTTTTTTTTCAGGCTTAAGAAAAAAGTTTTGTCTGGGTTTGGAAGCGAGATGAAGAGATAAAGGAATTTAGATGTGGCCAGAGCTTTTATTATAGTAATTTTGCCAATTAGAGAGAGGTCACGCCCCTGCCATGCGTTGAGTAAACTTTGTATTTTTTCCAGTTCAGGATAGTAATTGAGTCTTACTACATGCTCACTGTTAGTTGTAAAAGGCCCCAATGCTGAAACCGAACGGCTTGCCCTTTTTAAACTCGAGTCCTTGCAAAACACAACACTTGAATTCTTGGGAGATCCAATTTTTAGCACTTCACATTTTGAAAAATTAAATTATAACCCTGAGCAAATTCGAACTGAATTTCCGAAAGATAGCAAGCACATCCTGCAGGGCTTCTTCCGTACCAGGCAGAAGTAGCGTGGTGTCGTCTGCATATAATGATATTTTTGCTTCTTTTAATTTTCCGGATTTGAAAATGGAAATAACTTTTACAGCTGGATCATTTCTTATTCGGATTGCTAGTAATTCAATGCAGATTATAAAAAGATAGGGGGAGAGGGGGCATCCTTGCCGGACACCTTGACAAATACTGAAAAAAGGTGAAGCGTGCCCATTATTTATCACGCAACTTGAAATGTCTTTATAAAAGACCTCGATCCAGCGCTAAAGATCTTTACCAAACTTAAAGAAGCAGAGTGCTTTTTAAATAAAACTATTGATCAGTGCTATTAACTAAAGCTTTTTCGAAGTCAGCGAAAAATAGTAGCCCTGGGATTTTATATTCTGAGGTGTGTTCAATGTATAACGTCAAAAAGTAATCTTACATTTTCTCCGATGTATTTTCCTTTTAAAAAGCCAGTTTGCACCGAATGAATCACCGATGGAAAACATGTTTTAAACGGGAAGCAATGCATCGTGTAGCCATTTTATAGTCAGTGTTTAGAAGAGAAATAGGGCACCATTTTTTTAAAAAGAAGGGAATTAAATTATTGTTCGGAATAAGAATAATACTGAACACCTCGTCTTTGTTATATAGACGTTCGTCCGGTCTTAAATCTACATGAATAGCAAGATAAAAGCAACTTCTTTAGGTCTATCCTGAAAACTTTAAAATTCTGCCGGAAAACCGTCAGTTCCCGTTGTTTTTCTGTTAGATTATCAAGGCATTCTTTCTCTCTGATTTCTCCTTCGCAATGATTTATCTCGCCTTCAGTTAACACAGATCTATCCAGGCGTTCGCTTTGTAAAACACAAGTTTGCCTCCTCAATCTCCAGGCTCAAAGGCAGAAACGTCAGCTGAATACAGATTTTTAGAAAAAATTCCTGCTCATCGAGAATACCAAGTGGTTCAGTAACTTCTTTCCGCCATCTGTTTGCAGTTTAGTTATAACCTTTTTTATTATGGTTCATAGCTTCATGCCCACCTTTATAACTTCATGATCCTTTAATGAACTTTGAAATTATTGTAACATGTAATTTCGTGGTAATTTCATTGCCCAATGCACAACTTTATAATTTCATGGCCTTTTCTTAGGCCATGAAGTTTTTGTAATAGACAATTTCATCCTTTTTCATGGTATTTTCATGGCTTGTGGGACTTTAACGGTTTGCGATTTTATATTTCATGGCTTTTTCATGGTGCTAGCAAAAGCCATGAATTTCAAAATGCAAGTTTTGGGGGTCATGAAAATCGAATCATGGCCTTTTCATGGTCAAAAGTCTTAAAAGGCCTGTTGCTCTAAAGCAAAAAAAGGTACCCCCTTTTTGTTGAATTTTCGGATTCTCCTTGTTTATTAAAAAACTCTTTTTTTGTAAATAGGAGACTAAGTCCTCAGAAAGAACTTGAATATGAGGAAACAATTGGCAAGTTGTTTGTGGCTCCTACAGCAACAAAAGACGGCAAAGAACATCCCCCAACTATAAAGCAAACGTTGACTGAAAAAGTGGCTGAAGATGCCAGTCAAGACACAAAAGTGGGCAGTACAGAAACTAAACCGGTTAAATATGAGCAATCAGTGTCAATTATGAAAGGTAAGCATTTTTTTCTTTATTTTTCCCCAAAAAGAGTTAATTAAAAACTGTTATTCTTCAGCCGCCTTGTGCACAGAGTTGCCTGTCATTTGTGTGACATCGATTCTTTATTTGAGCCTTGGTTCGAGCTATTTTGGGTGCCCAGCTTTGATCCTAAACCTGACGAATTAAAGGTTTTTTCGTTGTAGTTTTGAGCCTGTTTCGTATCTTGTCGAACCTGCTTCGTACCTTTTAGAGCCTGCTTCGAACTTTTTCAAGCCTGCTTCGTACCTTTTCGAGCCTGCTTGGCGCCTTTTTCGAGCCTGCTTCACGCCTTTTTCGAGCCCGGTTCGTGCCTTTTCGAGCTTTCTTCACGCCTTTTTCGAGCCTGCTTCGCGCGTTTTCGAGCCTACTTTGCGCCTTTTTCGAGCCTGCTTCGCGCCTTTTTCGAGCCTGGTTCGTGCATTTTCGAGCGTGCTGCGTATCCTGGGCGTATTAGAGGAGAGTCCAAACAACACTAATTAACTATCATAAGATTGTTACCGAGTAAATTGATACAGTACTAAAAGCCCGCATGTTAGACGAAAGAAACCCACACGTACTAGAAACTGCTGCTCCTCCCCCAATGTAATGTTATTGTTGCTTTAACTTATTCAGTTAAGGCTAGTGTCCTCCAATAATTCAATAAAACCATGTGATTGCACAATAATTTTTCATTTGTTAGTAGTCTATGCAATATATAATTTCCAGAAGCAGTAATTTGAAGTACACGTTAAGAACATCTTTAGGCTGATTTTGCAGAAAGCTTTCGATGCCCGATGTATAAGAACAAAATCAGCCTGAACCGAAAATCGCGTGTTCTTTTATGCGGGTTCTCTACTGCATCGTCTTGTTTTAAAACGTTCGGTAAAATAGTATAAAACTACCAACTGAAAATTACATGCAGATAATACATTAAACAGACTGGCCCCTAAAACACTTGCTTTCCAACACACGAGATCTATGTATTTTTCCCTTACAACGGGCATGCGTTGTACTATAAACAGGTAAATAGTATGTTATTAGTTTTGCTTTTTCCAAACATTGCGAGCAATTTAGAAATTGAAAGGAGCGCTGGCAGCTTGTAATGTGAACAAATTGCGCTGCGGAATGTGTCGTATTTGGTTATCAGAGGAAAAAAAATTGAGAAGCCGCAGAAAATCGTCTTTTTTGTACTCACTCAGTTTTTATAGCTAATGGCTACATGACAGCAAACTATTAACTGTTTCATTTTTTTAAAAACACAAAGTTCTGTGCCAAAAAAAAACATTGGGAGCATCTTCAAGTTTCTTTTGTGTAACCGAGCTTCCAAGCGAGCCTCGATACATTTCAAGATCAATTTCAAATCTTTACATATAAGCAAGGGCTTATTATCGTCTTGTTCTTCTTAATTTTGAACGAGAAAAATAATCGAGTAAGGGTAACCAACTGCCAGTCTCCCCTCAGCCCAACACAATTCTTTGACTTGAGCAGACAGCGACAGCTTAGTGACCGCCCGCCAGGCCATGTAGATCCAATTTTTTTTATTTTTAGAGTTCGTGACTTTTCGTCATGACGCCCCGCCAGTAAGAAAAACATCGGATAAACTCTCAGCGATTTTGTGTACTCTGTGCCTTGCTATCCAGCTACGACCAGACTTTTTTTATATTTCTTGGTTTGCGGCAATTTTTTTCAAAGATCAAATGTCGGAGATCGGAATAAAAATAAAAACAAAATGTCTCAAAACAAAGATATAACACGAAGTAATCACTAAAGACAGGAATTTTATTAAGTTTGCAAAAATGTATCTAAAAGTCCTTGGTGCTTGAACCTGGACCATTGTAAAGCGCAAAATTCCTGTAAGGTCTGTATATATTTAGCGTGTTGAGAACTTCGGATTTAGCGCACTTTCAGGGCCCGGCTTCGAAGCTCACAAAGATCGCTGAGAGAAGCAGTTGTAATTGCAAGACCATGTGCCTCTAACATTTGGTCACCCGAAATGCTGTTCAGTGGCGCACTTTAAAATAAGAACGGTTGCTGTTCTTGCTAGCCTCCAAAAGCAGACGGCTCATTTCCTTTGCGGCGGGGCCGACTTCCGAAGCTTTTGGAGGCTATCTTCTTGCTTGCTCCAACAGACTTACATGAAAATAAAAATATGCCAGACTATTGCCAAAACCTGCAGGCATCTTTCCCATCTAGCAAGCAATTGACCGCTATCTTCTGCTTTCTTCTTAACCAGAAACTAAACTCAAGCTACTGCTAAAACACTTCTAAAACTGAATCAGAAGTTTCGTTTCAACCAACAACAGCTCTACCGCTCTTATTTTTAACATGCTTGTCAGGTTCCGCTCTTACATCTTATCATGCACACTCTCAAGCAATGAAACTGCTGTGTTGTTTTTCACTACGCTTGGTCTTTGAATACAATGGCTTCCGTGCAGGCTCATTTTCCCTCTCTCCTCCCCCCTCCCCCTTCTCTTTTCTCCGATTTTCGCGCAAACGAGCCGGCTCCTCACAGGCTACTGCTGCTCGATCGAACGCGATCTATTTGTGCAAGGCTTGTAATAACATTTTTTGAACGCGAAGACCTGGAACGAACTGAACACTTGTTAGCCATGCGACAAGATTCAAGATGGCAGAGAATATTTACACGATCTTTTCTCTTCCAAATCTTCCCACGTTTGTGTAAAAAAACCACAAGGTAAATGAGTAGATCGAACTTTTCCAAAGCTTAAAAGAAAATTGTTCATGGGAATCATTTGGTCATCAAAATAGTTGTGAAAACGCAACAGGTTTTCAATCATAATCGTGAACATGTAAGACTCGAAACGAAACTGAATGTCACTTATCATTTGATGTCACTGATGGCAGACCGGATATAGATGGGTAAAGGACTTTTGAGAAAGTCTAGGACATGGACTGAAGTGATGTTTAAGAATGGATAAACGTTTTGTCATTTTCCATAGAAACTCTTTATAAACAAATCAGATTTTGTGTAGAAAGTTGTTTGAACATGTTGTTTGAATTACTATGAAAATTAGAGAGTACAATTTATACTTAAAAACTGCGTCAGCAATATTTTTTGGGTTTTTTCTTCACACACTATCTCCAAAACCGGTTTACGACACCGCCGACGAGAATTTTGCGGAAATAAAATAAAAACAAAATTGTGATCTTGTTTTGACTGTTTTCTAAAAATGAAAGGAGGTTTACTAAAATTGAATCAAGACTGACCTTTGTTGACGAAAGTTACACCAACAGGTGATATCCAAAACATTTTTTTCTGTAAAACCACACAAAACACCGGCATCCCTCTAAAATCAAAATGCGCTAAATATTTTATACACGGAACCTTTTGTTTTCATACGAGCTAGCTTGCATAACACATAAAACAGGCACTCTGGAATTCCGCGGGAAAAAAGTTAAATTCCGCGGAATTTTTCTGCCCAATTCCGCGACCAAACGTAGAAATTCCGCGGCAAAAAATCAAAA
>JAOBRG010065891.1:0-21289 GCA_027574985.1 Umimayanthus nakama | reverse complement strand
GATCGAAACCAGTCGTTGGCCATTCCTCTCACACCATAATACTCAAGTTTCTTTAACAATATATTGTGGTCCACTGTATCGAAAGCTTTGCTGAGATCTAGGAATAATCCACAGGAAATCTTTTTGTCTTCAATAGCCCTTTGAATTTTGTCTACTATAAGTAGTACAGCTTGAGTGGTTGAGCGATTATTCCTAAAGCCGAATTGGTTCTCGTTCAGAATATTGTGTTTTTCAATGAATGTTTTTCTTTATAAAAATTTGAGCAAGTATCCTTTAAAAGATCAAGTACTCTTCCTATCAAACCTTGAGATCAATTGTCAAGTTCTCCCATCCTGTTTTAGAAGTACATGTAGAAAGTAATAACACATCGTTTCAACCTACCAGAGTCCGACCTCTTGTACTGACGGAACTGGGCATTTATCTGTCGATATCGCCTTCTCAGGCGGTCAAACTCCTTCGGAGAGAGCGGACTAATTCCTTGTTCTTCCAGCAGCTCGAGATTCTTGATAAGTGTCTCGTATTTCTCGTTTTGTTCCTCGAGCTCATCGGGTCTCAACTCCTGAAAATCGTGAAAACCAACGAAAAAGAAATCACAATGCAGCGACTTTTGATACTTCAACCTTCTAGAGAAACTTAAGGAGATTTGAGTTATCGGGGCTACAAAGTGAGCATGATTATAGAGGCCAAATTGGTGGGAAAATTGCTTGAAGGAAAAACGACTGAATTTAGTTCAAATTAGAGAAAATTCATTAGTGATAAATCACTTAAAGGAGTGGCGATTTTTTTCTGCGTATTATGAGTTTCAGTTATCAGGATCAAGTTAGTGGGAAAATGACATGAAAGGTGAGCTTTTAATTGCAAGCTATCGCGAGTTCCCCAAATCGGGAGAACGACTTGAGTTAGCGGGAGTTTTAGATTATCAGTTAAAACGCATCGCAATCTTACCTATAATTTTAAAATCAATTAGAATGCGTTACAATGTATTAGACAAGTATATTTTATCTAGTAAACTAGGTATTTTAGTTATAAAATTTTAGTATTTATAAAGTGAGTTATTGTTGAAAAGCTTTTAATCTTAGGTACAGTTTTAAAGTATTTACGCTCGTAAGAGAAATACTAGACTTACTTCATCAGAGAGGATAATTTCTTCCTTGTCTTCCCGGCCTTTTCCGTCAATCCGCGCCAACCACAGTTTGATGTCACTCAGGCTACTCTTAAACTCATACCACTTTGGTACAATCTCCACTGCTTTCTTCTTACGATCCAACTCGTCACAGGCCCTCAGCCACCGCCCGGACAAGTCGAGCAACGCCTGGCGGACTTCTTCCTTCCGGGAGCCATCGCGCGCAGCAATAAGTTTGCTTTCCTTCAGCACAAGTTCGACCCGCGGTTGCAAAATGTCCAAGCGCTTCTCGGCGGACTAAAATTGGAACATAGAAATACGGTCATGCGTAAGTGATTGTTGTATTAAATTTTAAAAAACCCAAACTCTACCTGGGGCGGATCCAGGGGTGTTTTCGAAGGTTTGATCGAACCCCAGAAAGTCAAGAAAACGCAAATATCCTTACCATACTTTTTCTTGTGAAAACAGAGACTTGTTAAACAACAATAAAAATTAGATGATGTAGATAGAAGTCTGCCCGAATCCCCTATCCACCCATGCTTTTCCAGTCTATACCCCACTTTAGCCTCAACCAAGCGGGACTGTCTTTTCTTCACAATGGGTGCAGTTAAAAGAGAGCAAGTTACACGGTACCTTTTTATCATTTGCAGACAAAAGGACACATGTCGGAAACAAAACAACAACAGCATCGTTATACTAGACAGGTGCTGGTTGCTTGGAACAACCATAGGGCTATACAAGGCAATCAGAACACTATTTTGATTGAATGTGTTTTGATCGGTTATATGAGGGAAATATCACCAACAAAGCAAAAAAGATAAGGGAAAAAAGTAAGCGGAAAAAGCTGCAAAAACGGTCTATAGAGAAATATAAGTACAGTCAAATCTAGAAAATCAATATCTTACACAGCATACTTGAGTGTATAAAACACAAAAACTAAAGTCGAATCAATAATGCGAAATAACACGAAAACATGATCAGGCAAAGGTAGTAAAGAATAATAGGGAAACGGTAACAAATGAGCGTTGAAACATTGAAGTTGATTTGCTGTACAAACCCAAACCTGAAAGAAACTGAATTACTTGTTACGCGACGCAATGTTAGCCAAATACGAAAGATCAACTCCCGTACCTGAATTTTCTCCCTCACAGGAACCAAAATATGTTCCCTTGGATCCTTAGGATTCTCAATCTCCGATAGTTCATCCTCCAACTCTTTGATCTCGTCCAGTATTGCGTCCAACTTGAGTTGGAAATCATCTGGTACACACAAGGGAACAACGGAACTTATTACGTATGCTAGCTCGAAAAGTTTAAAATCAAAGCGCTTAAATTTATCTTCCGCCTATAAAGGCATTATTTATTTCAACTTCAAATTCTGAAACTAGTCCACAAATACTTCTTCAAATAAACTTGCACTGCGGATCTAGCTGACCTACTGGCCACTGTATCTATCGAGTTGTTACGGTTGTTCTTATAGATGTGAAGTGTTGGTAAAACGAAAGTTTCTTGCATCTTTCGGTTTTGCTTTTCCGTTCTTTCAAAGGGGCATGCGTTCAAACGTGTACAAAAATTTACCTGTATTTGTCACGTTGAATCCCAAATGTGGTATGTTTTCTACAAACTGATAACTAATCCAGTGACACAAATAGCCTATTCTCGTTAACGCACTATTTTACTTTATTATATTGCTGACTGATTTCGCGTGTTTTTATTGGTCAATTCCAGGTCCGTACGTAGTCGTACGGACCTCTGGCTCTTGATCATCTGTCAAAACGTCAAATTATTTCGTTCCTTTCTCGGAATGATCAACAATGCCATATAATAAACATCTTATTAGCCTTGTTTGCTCGGTCCGTAAGGCGAGTTGTGGATTCATAAAAGGAGAAAAAAAACTCGGTCCAGAACTTGCCGTACGGACCTCGCACTAGGTTAATAAGAGGTATGTAATAAATCGTTTAAATTACCCGAAACATTTTCGCGGCTGCCGTTGAAACTTAATCGATATATACGAGACATTTGGGTAACAGATGACGAATGTGTGGTTTTTTTCGAAGTGTGGGGAAATGAAATAAGCTAAGAAAAGATAAGTAAGTGTATAAAAAACATGTCGTTAACTTATTTTACACGATTTGCACCGCTCAGCAAAACGGGACAGAACATAGGTTCTTGCAGGCTCCCTAGCCCTCCCCCTCCTCCCCCCTCCCCCCCGCCTCCCAAACACACTAGCACACCACAAAGTGTATTAAAGGTGCACCGATGATGACCACTACAGAGAATTAGGACGCATGTGCATCGAAGCGTTATAGTGTATTTTGTGTCATGTGATATGGCAAAAATATGTACAGATCAGTTTGGGTTAAAGTACAAGTTAGAGGTGCGTGACAATAATTAACTCCGGTTTTGTTACTTTTGTGGTAGGTTTGTTCTTGCTTTCGGTGCTCGACCATCCGCCAACGTATGGTTTAAGACGTTACGTTACATTACGTTACATTGCGTTACGTTAAGATGATGGAAAGCGTTAGTACCTTGGGTGTAAGATGAACCACTCAGCTCGGTGTGAATGCGTGTAGTTGTGGTCTTGACAGCTTTATTACTATCAGTGTACGTACGTCTTGTTGTGATGGTCTCATCAATGTACGGCGCGCCAGCCTCGTTTTCGCGTTGTTCCTCCGTGCGAACCCATTCCTCGAACACGCCTGGCCTCGACACCACCTTCCGCTCCGTTACAAGGATCTCTGTTTCCACCCTGAGTGATAAAGGGGCATTAGAACAGTTAACACAATTTAATGCTTTAATGCTCCTTAAATTTACAGGTAGCCCTAAACTCAGGCCTATACAAACAAAGATATAGGTAGCCATATCGGGCCGCTGCAAAAGCTTTCTCTCCTTTAATTCCACCCTGAGTGATAAGGGGCACTAAAACAGTTAGCAGTTTTAGATTTCGAAGCTCTTTCAAGATACGGGTAGCCTAAACTCGGCTCGCTACACGACCTTTCCCTACTTTATTAGGGTCTCGGTTTCTTAAAAAAAGGGCATTGCAATAGTTAGAAATTTAAGATTTCAATGTTCTTTCAGGATACGGCTAACTTAAACTGGGGCCGTTACAAAACCTTTCCCCTCCTACATAAGGATCTCAGTTCAATCCTGAGTAATAAAGGAACTTAAGAAAGTTTAGTTTAGTTAATTTGATGTTCTTTCATGTTCCGGTAACCCAAACTTGGGTCGTTAAAACCACCTTTCGTTCCTTTATTAAGATCTCAGTTTTCCATCCTGAGTTATAAATGAACACAGAACAGTTGGCAAATTACAGTTCGAATGCTCTTTGGAGATACAGGATACCTAAACTCAGGCCGTTACTACCACCTGTCGCTCCTTTGTAATCATCAAAACTGCATGCATTATTTCTCTATCTGATGCTGGCTACGACCCTGCAGTAATCATTGCGTTACTCTTTAACACGGCCTACAAATTAACAAACCACAGCAACGCTCCTCAGAGTCTGAAAGAACTAATTGAACCCAGACATAGCATGTACTCTCTTGGAGGCAAAAACATCTTGAAAATGCCCAGAACTAACACCACTAGATACAGGCTCAAATAGTGGTGCTACCCCGCACCGACGATATGGAATAGCCTCCCAGAGCAAGCACGAGTGGCTTGCAACATTAAAGAGTTCACTTCACAACACCTCAACACAGTAGACACAGACAGCTATAATTAGTTTTTAGTTTTTTGGCGTCATAACGCCAACGAAACCGTATACTTCTATTAAAAGTTTTAGAACATTCTATTGTATATAAGTATAGTTTCTTAAGATAGGTTTTTTTGACTTTTAGATTTTTATCATGTCTTGATAAATTGTTAATATCTATTGTAGCTTTGTAATCTTTTTAATTTGGTGAAACATCCGTAAAGTAGCTTCTACAGCTAAGCATGTATATCCACATTAAATAAAGTATTGTATTGTATGTATTGTAGTGTATTGTATTGTAAATGCTTCCGATCAAAGAGTTTGGAGGGAGACGTTTGAGCTCCCCGCCGGACGCTACCTTCAGCCTTAACAGGTCCGTTGTGCAGTAAAGATCCGTTGTATACTTAACAATTACTCCACGAACGCGCGTTGGATATGAGCTTTTAGATAGCAGACGAGGTGCTTAGCTATCATAAGCTAAAACCCAACAAGCGTGAGTAAAATAATTGTTTTATTGAATTCCAAACACTGGAAAAAAAAACTCGAGTTTTAATTGCTACCGACTCGAGTCATCAGCCATTTTGAGAGAAAATACTACGTGACAAAACTATCAATTTCCATATTTGGACAAATTACAAGATATAGGATTTATACCGTGAGGATACAGCCAATCAGATTACCAGATATCAACTTGCCTTGGTTCCTTCTTGACCTGCAGCTTCAATCTGTTGAGCTCCCTCTCCAACTCGTTAATCTTTGCGGTCAGATCATCCCACCGCCGAGATAGCAGTCTCTTGTAGGGTTCCATGATCAAACGCCCTTTGTGGACAAACTCACCGCTCTCATGTCGAATGCGCTCCAACTGTGGCTCCCTACTGCGCAGGTCTTTGTTCAGTTTCTGAGGGAAACAAGAGGCTTGTTAAGCCTTTACTCGTGGTACGAGTGGAGACTGAAGCGAGAATGCATTCAGTTATTTTAATCCTTGAATTTCGCTCTGTAGGTGCTAAAGTCTGGAACTCAATCGATGAAAGTTTCAAATATAAAAGACACAATCAATTTAAGAAATTAGTAACAAACAATCTCTTGAATACTTATACCTGAATATCTGATGCTCTTTGCTCTTTGTTGTTTACATATACAAAGGATTTATATGCCCAATTTGTACTTATGCTGTATTTGTATTAATTTTGTCTCTGTAATATTTCTGACTGTATCTTCTGTTTGCCTGCCCTCGCATCTTTCATATATATATATCGAATATTAAAATCTTAACAGCTTTGTCCGACCACAGCTGCCTAACTCGATTAGCATCTGCTACTTTTAAGTCGCTGTGATCCTCACAAGATTCCTATCGATATTAACTTTGCTATAAAGTCACTGTACATATTAGAACATCAAGAGGACACAAATAAAGTATTTGTTGTTGTTGTTGTTGTTGTTGTTGTTGTTGTTGTTGAAGCACTGATGTGTATGCAAAGTGTATGTAACGAGGGAAACAATAACTTGTTGAGAAGCACGGCAAATAAGTCGAAAAACACATAGACTACTTCCTTCATCCGAACTCCACTCGCACAAATAAAATTGCGAGATGAAAAAAAGGAAAGACAATTGGGGCGTTCTGACTTATCATATCACCACCAGGGGCACTGACCGCGTGGGACCGGGGACAAATCCCAAATATGGCAGTCAATGGACCGAATCGCTAATCGCAACATGAAGGGGAAAAAAAGAAAAATAAATTGAACCCAAACTTTGACTCGTGGTACCACGAGTAATAAAGACGAGCAAATGTTGGTAAAAGGAACAACTCGAATCTTTGACATTTTATCAAACTGTGGGAAAAGTGATAAACTGACATGTTTTTAGCCATTTTACCATCTTAAGGTGGCTCGATATGGTTTTTTGACCGCGCATGGCTTGAGTACGAAAATAACGAAAGCTTGCGCGCGCGCGAAATTTTTTAAACATTAACGGCGATCAGTATATGCGCAGTTGTTGATCTTGTCGAGTCTGCGTTTTGGTTACGTAATAGTTAAACAATTTTTCAATCGAAATTTTTCGCTTTCCCTTCGGTAAAATTTTTTAAAACTTTTGCTCGGTAAAAGTTGTCTCTGTTCTGCTTCTTATCCATTTTTTTAATTGAAAACTGTACGCTGGATATCTTTATAATTACAAAAAACACCTTTTTTCATATAGTGGGAGTTCTAGCTTTAAAAATCTTAATTTCATGTTTTCATTAGATAAGCATAGCAAACTTAAATGCCACAAAGAAATCCAGCAAACTTCACCGAAGGAACTCGGAGAAAATCACAAAACACATACAAAAAATTGGGGGTAAAATGGTATTTTTAAATATAAGTTTTTCTGTGATCTCAGCCGAAAAAACATTTAAAAAGCGATACAAATTATAGTTGAACTTCACCTTACTACGTTTAGTTGCTTTCAAACGTTGTAAGGGTAACAAATACAAGATTTTTGCTTCGAGTACAGGGTATCTACGCGCGCACTTAGTACACGAAAACCATATTGAGCCACCTTAAGTCAGACAATTTTTTTTATTAGATGTAGTCAGACATACAAGTAGGTAGATGTCGTTAGACATAACAGTTAGACGTAATAGTTAGACAAGATAGTAGTCCGACTTACAGATAGGTAGATCTGGTTAGACGTAGAGAAGACTTACGCATAATGCGCCCCAAAGGCCCGAAAAAAAAACTTGAAGTTGATGGATTTTGTTTCAAAGTTTTCGTCGCCAACAAAATCCGAAAATAGCGATTTTAACGTCTTACTTTTAAGCACGACGGTGAAAAGAATTCCAGCTGTATGCATTGTCACGTGCAGTTGTTGTGTTTTCATAATTGAGCTAATTGTTTCTGCTGTTTTAGTTGACATCGCTATCCCGACAACTTAAGGCCCATACAAACGGATGCAACAAGTCACAACATTGTAGTGGTACGATGCAAACGGACGCAAGATGTCGGGCCAAACACTGCTGTGTATTGTTGGCCAACAGTGTTGCGTTCGTTTACATGGGCTTTAAGCTTCCTACGGTCCCTACTAGGACGGCTGCTTTCTAAAGCAAAGCTTGACTACAACTTTCAAAACAAAAGCACAACAAAAGACTCACATTTATCTTCTTCTCGGCCTGCTCCAACTGATCCTCGTGTATCTTTATCTCGCTGGTCTCCCGTTCGATCTCTTCAAGCCAGCAGTTCATCTGGTCCACAGCCTTCTCAAACTCGCTCACTTTCTGTTTGTATTTGGGCAGCACGGTGAGGCGTTGCTCGGCCAGAGAGCTGAGCTCCTCCCAGTCATTGTTGATGACAGTTAGTCGGTCCTCCAGTGCTCCCAGCTGACCTGTCTCGGAGAGGTCCACCAGCTCCCGCCCCACCTGGGTCAGTTGTTGAACCTCGGACATGCGGCCTGTCACCTCTTGAATCAGATTCTGTTAAGAACAACAACATTAAATATCTTATACATTTAAATCTCTCACTCAGCAAAATATCTCCAGAATCCGTAAGCTTCTAACGACAAATTCTGTAGAAGTCCTCATCAACGTCTTTGTCAACTCCAAGCTCGACTATTGTAACTCCCTTTTGTTCGGCCTACCAAGGTCTCTTTTTCAGAAGTGTTTGTGAATTGTGTTTGTTTGTGTTTGTGTGTGTGTGTGTGTGTTTGTGTTTATGTCTGTGTCTGTCTGTCTGTGTTCGTGTTCGTGTTTGCATTCGTGTTCGTCTTCGTGTTCAGTGTGCTTGTATTTATGATTGTGCTTGTGTTCGTGACTGTAATTACTATGTAAGTATACAACTAAACAAAACTGTAGTTATGATCTGGACCTTACATTTAGTACAATTGTTTACAACAACTTACAAAGGAAACAACAGAGACATAAACTCCCGGGGGGGTATTACCTATATTCGGATGATAGGAATGACCGTCGTACTTTCTGGGGGTAGTAATCGGCGGTTTAGTATCTTTTAGGGGTTGTTCAAGCGAAATCTATTGAAAAAATAAAACAGATATGTTTAACGTTCAAAAACTTTCAGTTATAATGAGTTCAGATCTTTTCAATATGTTTCTTCAATAAACTCCACTTTATTAGTTATGTTTAGATTATTTTTTGACCAGGGGGGTATATTATAAGGTGCGCAAATTTTTCGGCTTTCTAGGATTTCCGACGGTCATCCCTGTTCTTTTAGCCCAAGAGTACCCCCATGGGGGCAAAAAAAACTTACTTTGGTCCACTTGATGTCCGTATCAACGTCATCCGGGAACCCATCCTCTTCTCTCTGTTTCATCTCCTCTTTACTCTGTTGGAGCCAGATTTCAAGTCTCGACATGTCATCCTCCAACTGTTCGGCAAGCTGGTGTGCTTCCTTGAATTGCTGCAGTGACCACAATGAGGCTGTTGTTTATTAAGTGTGACAAATCAAATGACCGGGGATCATGACTCAGTTTGTCATGGTTTACAGGTCAAATAGTCATTGTTCATGAGTCAAAAGGGTACAGGTCACAAGTCAATTGGTAATGAGTCAATGGGTCATAGTCGTGAGTCAAATGGCCAAGATTAATGGGACATAAAAAGATTGCCTCGTTCATTGTACACTCGTACACACTCTACGCGTCAAGCTGTTGAGAACTATACGATAAAATAATTTGATTAAAGCGGTTTGATATCGGTAAATTGACATAATGACTGAAAGAACAAAAAGAAACCGATTTCGTGATCAGCAAGCAATGTTACCAAGCAACTGCATAAAAAATACAATCCACAGCACAAAACACAACTACCGCTAGAATCACCGACGACCGCTGAAAAGTGTTTCCATATAATCGCTGATGATCGCTGGCACTTTTTTAACGATCCGGCGATTGTGAGCGATCACATGGAAACTAGACTTTAATGATCAACCTGCTAGTACTAATTTTAAACAAGAAATCTTTCAAGTGAAGAGCTGCAACAACTGATCATCACATTGACTTCAGCAAATGCTACAATTATGATCTCAGGTTCAACTCGATACAAGCCTTTTTATAAGAACCAGTACTGAATTTTGACCGAGGCTATTTTTTTAAGTTTTTGCGCAATTTGAGCCTCAATCAATCTCAAATTGTTCCTAAACTGTTCTTGTTTCCTTCGTGCCAACTATCAACGCAAATATATATATATGTGTTATTTACCGGCTGGGCGGTCCGTATAGGGAAAAACTGTGACCGAGGTCTGAATATGCTGACCGAGGCCTCTGGGCCGGGGTCACCATATTCAGGCCGAGGTCACAGTTTTTCCCTATACAGACCGACCATAAGCCGGTAAATAACTTGTTTATTTTTTCCTCCAATTCCCGCTCACGAATACGCTAAGAACCAATCATAATTCAGTATTTGTTACTGTGACCGCAGAGGAAAAAATAAAAGTATTTATCATAAAAATAATTTTGTTCCTGCAGCATGGGTTTACCACTGCCGTACATACAGCTATTTCAAAAAAGGTTGTCAAAGTCAATAGTCCATTACTGGGACCGAAAGGAACTGTGGGAACCAAGCAGCACAAATAATCACTACTGTTAGCATTGACTTTGCAAAATATGGAATGCAGGTTCATCATTTAATGCCAAGGCAATGCAGTAACAACCTTCGCTGGCGCAATATCACTCAATATGAGTGTACCCAAGGTTCCTTTCGGTTCCAGTATTGGCTATTGACTATGACAACCTTTTTTGAAATAGCTGTAAAACTGTTTCAAAAAAGGTTGTCATTGTCAATAGTCGATACTGGGACCGAAAGGAACTATGGATATGGTCATAATGAGTGATAACGCGCCAGCGAAGGTTGTTGCTGTATTGCCGTGGCATTATGATGAACCTGCACTCTATATTATGCACAGTCAATGTTATAATAGTAGGGAATAACTTGAGCTTATTGAACCCCACAACTCCTTTCGGTTCCAGTATAGACTATTAACTATGACAACCTTTTTTGAAATAGCTGTATACACTTCGGCACTATCGTAAAACACATGCACACAAACACACATTAACTCACTCAGTGTTTCTAGCTGCAGAAAGATCTGCAATGAAACGCCACATGTAATGACGTGTGTGTTGTGTTTTTCAGAAAAAAATCTTTCAGCTATATTTGTATCTAAAGCTGAACCTCAATTGTTCTTAGCTTGTTCTTAATTTTTGGGCAAAATTGAGCCTCGTTGTTCTTATAAAGTTGTTCTAATAAAAAAGCGTGTATCGCTCAGAATAAAACTGATTTGAATATTACAAACCACAAACGCGCCATGGCTAAAGAGGAAGGTCATCGAAAACTGATTATTCAAACGCACTGAGCGCAGTGATTCAACTAGCTTCAACAGCTACTAATTTGCACCAGCAGCCTGTTCACACATCGAGTTCAAAAAATTTAACGTTAGAATTTGATTTTAAAAACAAACAAAAAGCGCACAAATAACTGCAAACAACGGCAGGAAACTGCAAAGATCAATTCGTTATTAAGAACAATTACACATAAGCGAGAAAATATTGACATTTCATTATCGACAAACAATATTAACACAAATGCTGTTTCTTTTTTTTCTCTCGATCAATCCTACAATGCTTGTGATTAGTTTTAAGACAGCTCTGACTTTAAATCTCAAATTTTTTTTCAAATTTTTGTGTTACAAAACTTGTAAATTAGTCTCTGAAAATCGCCTCAAATCGCTGATATACGCGTATCTTATATTCGAAGGAGTTCTCCCTGTTTTGTAGATAACAGTTACCTGCTTTGGTCGTCTTCTTCGATAATCACCCCGATCATTTATGGTGAAAAGCCCTGCAGCAATCAACTTTCTGTATAGAACTTTGGCTTTCTACGCGCCAGAAAACTTGATGAAGGGAATTAATCTTTTAGCAGCCAGTGCCGCGAAAAAAACAGATCCAAAACTGATTACTGTTCACAATTTCATATCTGCTTGTTGTCGCCTCAATCCAACGGTCTCAATTAGATCCAACGAAAATTAAAAAACTCTTACTTTCAGCAACGTTTCATTAGCAAGTTAGTAAGAACATAGTACTTTGAAACTGAGCATAAATTAACAGCAATGGCACAGCTGGTCGGCCGTTATCAAATTCTTGATCAAACAATATTGAAACGAAGCGAAGACTATAAACAAACTACGTAAGAGTTCCTACAATACAAGCGAATCCTCTCTTTGCATGATACCACGCTATAAAGCGGGTTACATTTTTAGCTATCTTTTCTTTTTATTAAACAGTTCAACGCTTTTTAAACAGGAACATAATAGAGCGATTACAATCAATCGTGCAATATAACTGTTAAAACATTATTATTGTTATTATAATAATGAACAAAATGCTTATTTTGGAATAATTTTCACAAAATAACAACCGAACGTGGTAAGAAATGATTGGGTTTAATAAACAAAAAGAAGACAACTTATCACTGGAATCTTGTCAAAAAGAAAAGGCTCAGAGCTTGTCAAAAGAGTTGTGGGTATTATTGCTCATGGGCCAAACCGCTGATCTAATAAACCGACAGCTAGTTGGCAGAACATAAGTATACTAGTTAAATCGACTTTAAAAGTGTAAGTATCAGGAATACCTAAAATCATTCAATATTTCAAACCAAAAACAAACCCCTCAAAAAACCAAGTTTTAATCTCATTCTCTTCAAATTTCAAAGAAAACCTTTGTTCTACAAAAGTGCTATTTCAGGGCTAAAATGCTACTAAGAATATAACGATATTCCCTATGAAGAGGTGAAGAAAATAGTTCCAGGTTTCATTCTGGTTGAATAAATAATTGTTACAATTTCTTAGAGAGACACAGCACTATTTTTTCTATCACCATTTTATAAAACGTTGAGGGCGAAAAATAATTGTAATTGAGGGTTTTTGTGGAGCACACCTCATCAGGTTAACTTTAGTCAAGAACGTTTCGCAGGTATCGTAAATATTTTCAGGAACTATTGTGAATTTTCAGGAACTGATTTCAAGGATTTTCATGATCTGATAAATAGTGTACCGAGTTGCGCCAAAAACTTCGCCACAACCCTGAAAAGTACAACAAGTATTTCTGAGTATAATTCTCACGTCAATTAGATATAATGTCATTATTACTGTATCTGCTGCTGCTGCTGCTGTTGTTATTGCCGTTGTTGTTGCTGTTGCTGTTGTTGTTTATAATGCTGCTGCTGTTGTTATTGTCTTGTCGGCCTTACTGGGAAATATCACAAAATGGAACAGGAACAAGAAGTATACAAAATTAACGGTTTGTTGATGTTGCTGTTGTCGTTTGTTGTTGATGGTTGATGTTGTTTGTTGTTGCAGTTGTTTGTTTTTGTCCGTTGTTATAGTTGTTTTTGGTTGATGTTGGTTGTTTTTTGTTGTTGTTGTTACTAATATTGTATCTGTTATTTTTATTATTGTTGTTGCTGTTGTTTTGTTGTTGTCCTGGCCCTAGTAATTTGTTCAAGTGAAGAGTTACAAGGCTACACGCCACAAACCTGTTCTTTCTTGTCAACCTTATTGACCAGTTCAGTATGCTCATGGCACACTTCATCCACGCGTCTCTCGATCCCCTCTCTTGAGTCATCGGGCCGCTTCTCAACCAGTGTTTCGCCAATTTTCTTGACCTGCTCCACATCTTTAGCCAAGTTTGCCAGCTCTTCTTTGTATGACTATAGATATAATTTAAGTCATTATGAGCAATCCTAGTCAAAAATGTTGAAATATGATTTGACACCGAGGAGTATATGTAGTTTAGTCAATGTTAAAATGGGTTATGAACAATCCTCGTCAAAATATTGGAATTAACGATTGTCTCTGCAAAGAAGTTTAACGGTCCCCCCTCTCTTTCTGTCTTTCTTCCCACCCCTCCTTATTCTGCGGTGACACTATCCAAACAATTATATCCGGATGTTATGCTAGTTGCCCCTGTCAATATTGGTATGGGGATTGGAGTAAGGGGAGATTACATAATTGCTTTGCTAAGAGTTTGTAAAATACACGACACAAACGACGACATGTGCTTTAATATGACTGGCTATTATCAACATAAGTCTACGTGCCCTATTTCGAACATCGAGTTCAAGGACCTTGAGGTACTTAATTGAAAGACTTTCAAAGAATTTTAGGCACTGAATTGATGGACTTTGAAAACCTTTTAGGCTCTGAACTGAAGGACTTTCAAAGACTTTTAAGCACTGAAATCAGGGATATTGAATTACTTTTAGGCACTGGTTTTAGGGACTATTAAAGACCTTTAGGCACTCAGTATAGGACTTTTAAAAACGTTTAGGCACTGCAATCAAGGACTTTAAAGCACCGAGTTCAACTTCCAAAGACTTTTGGGCAATGAAGTCAAGGAATTTTACAAAATTCAAGTATTTTCAAGGATGTTTTATCCAAAGACACTAGCCTAAAATATAATTACGTGGACAAGCACATTACCTTACAGGTCTCACATAAAAATGAGTATTTTCTTTTAACTAGAGTGAACTTCTTTTCCATCAAATAAATAGATTGAATAAGAGAAACAATCTTCGCAGTTTAATTGCAGCTTTTAAAGTTTTTAAAAGTTTATGTCTTCCTGAATTTTTTTTTCAAGTCTTGGAAAAATATTTGATGCACATGGTGCTTTCAAGGACTGTTAAGGACCTAAGTTCAATGTTCACTCATTTTACACTATGTTCTTTTGACGAGGCTAAGGATTCAGTGAAAAAATAGAGTGGGCCATCCATTTTAGTTCTATATATAGGCAGATTTTCGGTGAATTTTGAAGATATCAACACAGATTTTTTAAACTCTATCAATCTGAGTGGGTAAAAAGAGTAAAAAGACGAAATAGGTTGTCTTACATAAATCGAGCAGTTCTATTAAACTCTTTCGTAGCCTCAACTGCAGTCGAAGTGCATGCTGTTTTTTAATGACGGCACAAAAGCCTTCCGGTATAGTGCAAACGAAACTTAAAAAAACTAAGTTGCTCTTCGAGCTCTAAAACGAATGACAAAGACTAAGTGCCCTTAAGTATAAAAACAGTGCGTGCTACAATTATTTCAATTGCGAAAATCCAAAAATAGAAGCCACAATTAACAAACATTTTTCTCACTTTTAAGTTTTAAATGTCGACGAAGCTTCTACAAGGGTTTTGAAGTTTGAAATGATAATTTTGTGACAGATGTCAAGTAGACCAGGAATTCCGAGCCACTAATCTTGAAAATATTTGTTTATATATTTCCCGATTCCTAAACCAAAATGTCTGGTCTCTTTTTGTTCCAACTGTTACCGCAAGGCAATGCTTCTAAATTTCACTAAAACGACAATGATGAAAGACTATACATAGAATATAATTTCTTACTGAACAAATTAATCAACTTGTCGCCGAATTACACTCAGCAAGCAAAAGGAAACACTTTGTAGTGTACATATCACAAAGTTAATCTTGCTCTCATATTTCCAAGAGTTTCTTCAAACACAAACTTCCCGACACAGCACGCTCGATAAGCATGCCCAAGGGATGATTCTTTGCAAGTCAGTACAGTGTGTTTTTTAACCTGTTAGGAACAGATCGACTTCACTCAACAAAAACTAGGTACAGTACCGTGGAGATCGATATAGCATTCATGGTCAATACAATTAAGACAAGTTACTATTCAATGATTAAGAATGCGAACAAAAGATTTTGTCGACCTGCAACTTTCACTTTTGCTATGCTGCCAAGATTTCGGCCTTAAAATTTGTTTTTTTCCCAAACTTTGTAAATTTGTAGGCCCTCGATTCGCAGTCAGATAGTTACCTCTGCAACAGCACTGAGTTTCTCTCGAAATGCTGCAAACATCTTTGGAGTTTGTTGAAGTCCCAATCAACTTCCAGTAATCAAAATATGAGAAAAAAACCTTTGATTCCTTTCAAGTCTTGAGACTGGTTATCTTATGCCACACTTGGTATCGCTTCCGTGTGCATATCTTCTCAAAGTTTCGCAGCTTTCGCGCACCGCAAGGACACGTCTGAGTTTCAAATTAATTCATTGTCGTCTTCTGGCCATTGAAGGATAATGGGCCGTCACTCTGTATAATTAAATTTCTCACAAATTTTAATGCGTTTTATGGAAATGTTATTGGCTCTGGCGGGGATAAAGACGCAGGGTATCTGTCGTGTGCAGTGTCTTCATTGCAAGGAGATTGTAACAAACAATTCAAACACAATGAAAAGGTGTGTATATTGTATTAGAACACGAAAATAAACGCCAATATGTTATGAAACAAATACTTAAAACGTCTCGGGCTTAGAAAACACCTGCTCGAATTTTACTCGCTTCTCGGTTGGGTTACAAGATAGAAACTTATGTTTAATATGCAAAAACGTGTTCTTACTTTTAGGAAGAGATCCGGACTAATTGAGAAAGAAAAGGTTTCAACCGGCGGTGTTTTTAAAACGTACACAATTGCAAAACTTTCCGAAGGTACACAACTAAAAGCTAAGTGAAACTAAAGCTTAAAAGAGGCAAAAGGGAAGTTCAAGTTTCTTCTATTGCACTGACAAAATTTATAACTGGAAGAAAGAAACAATTACATCAACAATGTCAATGAAACAATCTACTTTTAAAACAATAACAATAATAGTAAGGTTTTTTTTGCTTTTACAAAAAGCCAAAACAAGTGCAGTCTCACATTTCAAAGAGAACACGATAGAAATGATATTACCCTCACAAGATACCCACACTGCTTTGAAAATTAAAATGTTGTCGCCAGTTTCACAACTGATTAATTAAGAGAATCATACACAAGCAACAGAAACACATACCAATAAGAAGGTTTTATCAATATACTTAAGTTGTCAGTACTTCGGTAAAGTGTTCAAAAACAAAGAGATTAAGTGACGACTTTTCGTAACTCAATATTGTTTCAGAAAATTCATGCAAGAAAGTATGAGATTATTACAGAGGCTCACTAACTCCGATTCTTTAAGTAGATAACTATGCGGTTTCATTCGGAATTTATTTTTGTTTCTGTAATAAGATGATGAGAAAACGATGAAACAACATTTTGAAAATAGCACACTATCTATATTTGTGAAACTTTCAAGAGATTCCTCAGAAGAGCACATTCTAAAACCCTCTCGATTTTCTTTTAACGCTTGAAAGTTCAAGAAAGAACAACCAGCACAAACTTTGGCTCGACCGTCGGATTTTCAAGAGAAACACCACGAAAACTATATCATGAAAATTTTATGAGACTTGAGGGTTATTTTGATGTATACAGACCGACCACAGCAATGGACCAGGTGAATTAAAGTTCCCGACATGCAATCAATGAGGTGAATGAACGTTCCCATCATGCAATTTGCCAGGTGAACAATGGTTCCCGGCATGCAATGAGAGATCCTAACGTTCTGATTTTGTAAAAAAATTAGGCGCGTTTCATGTCTCTCTTTTTTTCTTTTGTAAAACGCTTAGAACAGCAATGTATAGGCATTATATCAAAACCTATTATTGATATTATTGACGGGGTGATGTTTCGTGGCCGCATTTTGTCTCATTTACTCAATAAATTCTAGTCTTGAGTGGCCTGAGATTTTTTACATTTCTAAAACTTAACAATATGACAGAAAGAAGTACTCGCTCGTTTAAATTCATCAGGTAAATATGATGGCTGATAGTCGACTCCAACGAGTACAGTGCATTGCAGTGTGACAAAGTTCTGCTCCCAGCACACATGTTTAAAACGAACACTCGCATTAATGTATTTCTGATCTTCTTCCATTAATTCAAGAACTCTTATCTATTCTATACAACACTTGCCTTTAGCGAGGTGCAATTCTGACAACCAATAAACAACATCAAAAATTCAGAACAACTTCTCAGATCTAGACTCAGCATCTTTTTAGTTTTTCTCCAGCCATCGTCGGTAGTTTTAAAAGTACATAACGCAAAATATAACGATAACATAGATCAGAAAAGTTATTTCCAAGCAGTATTTTTCAATTCAATGGGTGTTTACTCGAAGAATGAATCGCTGTGGAACATATCGATTTCAGCAGCGACTACTCTGCCGAGAAGTTTGGTATGCCTTTGGAAACATTTCGCTTCTTGACTTTCTTGAACGGGTTTTTCAACAAGAACTGATCAACCTTTAGCAAAAATGTGAAAAAAGCGAGAATTAAAGAACTGAGATAAGTCAAAACCCAAATTTGTGTTATTTGACCTTTAAACACTAGCTAAAAGCTAACCAGCTTTCAAGCAACCGGGGTCTGATTGGAACAAATTTAGTTCGCCAATAGGGAGTAAGTTAGTAAGGGGAATTAACCTGGTTCGAGTTAGAGGGATTAACTGTGTTTCGGCAGGGGGGTGGAGCGGGGGGAGGGGGTCAGTTTATGAAGCTTGTGCTACGTACACTGCCACTCACCTGTGCTTGGTCAAACAACAAGCTGATATCCCTCACATCAGCCGACTCCAGCTTCAGTTTCCTCACCCCCCGGTGAATCATGTCGAGGTTCGTGAGAATCTGGCCCTGAATCTCCTCGAACTCAGTCTCCAGTTTACGGGTTGGTTGACTCTTCAAGTCTGCGAACGTCTCCTTGACGGAACTCCACTTGTCCTTCAAGGTGCTGAGCTCAGTGGTGAAGGAGGAATATGGTCCCCCCCGACTGGACCCGCTCAGCTCGTTTAGTGCCTTCTCGACAGACTGGAGAAGCGCTTGGTTCAAAGAGAACTCCTCTTCCATCGCCTAAGGACATAATTAAGAATCAATTCACGAAGGGATCGCATGTATTTTTGAGCAAAGTGTTCCCAAAAAGTGCCTTTTCGAATTTGTCATGCAACCCAGGGAAGCAAGAACAGAAATTTATAGACCAGGTTTTATGGGTCCTGACTTTTTCTGTCATCGCTTCTTATAGTTCGTTTTAGGTGTTATATCATAACGAAAGATAGACAACAAATGAAGTAAGGGTTTTGTAGATGCCAAAAGAGCATAGCTTTCAAAAGACAAATTTTAAAACTTTTAGTCTGACTATTTTATGGTTGTGATATAGAAAATCTTTGGAATGATACCTCAACATAACAAAATTCCAGAAACAACAAAGTTGTGTTGGGCTCAACATGTTGCGTCCGTTTACTTGGAAGTTGGTACTTCTTGCGTAAAGTTTGAAACTGGTCAACTTTTAGGCGCACATAAACGGACTCAACTATGTTGGCCAACCACATGCAACAACGTTGTGAATATCTAAATTTTCAGATTTTATTCAAATTTGTATTATAACACATCAAAATGACACGAAAATGGTATTTAGCAAAAAAAGCAGTTTCACCGTCAGCACACAAAAAGGATGGGTTATTGTGATGACGTCATCAGCTGTGGCGTCACTTAAATAAACTCAAACGATGTAGTAACAAACAAAGAACAGCTGAATCAAAGCTTTTAAAAATCGTTCAAGCAGCAAAAGTTAAAAGCAAAAAAAATCGAAGGGGGATCACTTTACGACCCCCCCCCCTTCCCCCCTAAAGGCTTCTAGGGTTGAGAAATAGAAGCCCGTCGTAACAGTAAGTTACGGTTTAAACGAACTCAGCAATCGCACCTTTAACTCCCTCTCGTCCATGGGTTCGTTCCTTGTCACCCGAGTACTGATGAGTATCTCAATCTTCACGATCCAGGTGCGAATGGTATCGAAGTCTCTCCTCATTTGCTGCCTCTTCAGTATCTCTCCTTCCAGCACCTGCCGAGTCTTGTCGACGCGCTGTCGCACATCATTCAGCTGAGTCTGGTATTCACCCAATTGACTCATCACCATCTTCACGGATATCTTACGAGTGATAAGGGTATCCGCAATGGCGTGCACGGAGCCTGGGCCATTGTCTCTAATACCATTGATGTGTCGGTTGAGGTTCTGTTAAGAGTTGGCACGTGTTTAAGGAAAGTTATGATCTGCGGTGTTCATTATTAATTTAGAAGCCTATGGAAGTATCTAGCTGTCCCAATTTCTGTCTGTATTTCTGTTTGTTTGTCTATCTGAGGGAACGTCTGACTGTCTGTCTGCTTGTATTTCTGTTTGTTTGTCTATCTGTCTGAATGTCTGTCTACCTGTCTAATCGTTTGCCTGTATGCCTGCATCTATGTCCCTGTTTTTAATCTATCTGTCTGTTTGTTTTCTGTCTGTCTGACCGCCTGTTTGTTTGTTGTCGGTCTCTATGTCTGCCTCTTCGTCTTCCTGTCTATCTGTCTGTCTGTCTGTCGGCCTGCCTAGTTTATTTGCCTAAACGTTTGGACGTCTGTCCGTCCATGTATGATCTTGTAATCAAGGAACTCATCACTCAAAACGTATTCAACTGACAAGTCACAACATATCCAACTTGAATCTAATACTAGCGGTGAGAACTGTACTGTTTCAATCACAGTTAAATACATGCTGTATTGTACTACTAATGAGACAAAATGAACGTTTTGACGTATACAAAAGTATATTCTACGATGAGTTCAAAACTTCCATTTTTCCAAGAACAAATGATTTCTATGAATTTGTGCAGTATCCAAAACAAAAGTTTTTCGCTTTTCCTCAGCCTTGAGTTTGTTCTTAGCATGTTCCTAAGTTTTGGCCATTTTTTCAGCCTCATGTTCTAATAAAAAGGGTTTTTATAGTTGTTTACAAAAAGAGTGTACCATTACGGAAGAGAGGAAAGCGTTCACACAAGAATTGGGTTACAAAATTCAATGACTTTTCCATGACAAATTAAAATTATTCATGCAAAGGAAATGTTGAAAACCCAGCCTTTTTGGAGCATATTTCTACTGGATGACAAGGAGAATGTTTCCAGTTTTCAAAGAGCACGAAATATTTGGGCCAAGAACTTAAACTCCATGACATCGGCCATTTGTCCTAAAATCTACGACTTTTTCAGACCATGACTTTTGATGACTGTGTGAACCCAGGAGAAGATAGATGCAGATCACTTACCCTCAGTTTCTCTTCCAGCACGTCCTCTGACTCGTCAAGATAATCATAGCACTCCTCAGCGAACGTATCCGAATCGACCATCACGTTGCGGTCTCTCTGCAGCGCCATCTGGAAATGTTCCATTTCTGCCATCGTTTGTTTTAACTCCCGCTGTCTCAGCGCTACCTTGCTCTTCAGTCGGGCCCAGTCACTGTTCAGCCTCTTCAGACCGTCCTTGAGGGCCTGAGTACTACCTTGCTTGGTGTGGTCGATCAGCTGATTGCACGTGGTGTTAATACGTACGATGCTTGGTGCACGCTTGGACACATCTTGTTGGAGGTCCTTAAGTTAAAAAGTTGAGGACCAAGTTAATCAGTAATAAATGTTTTTAGAACATGGCTGGCAATTTTTCGCGCACTTTTTGTATGGCACGAGCGTGCATCTAAATCTCGATAGACGCACGCCCTATCAAATCGCGTGATTGAATTCAACCAATCAAAACGCTCGCAATAGTTTAGGAGAATTCTGTATTTTATCAGTTT
>JAOBRG010065669.1:0-21298 GCA_027574985.1 Umimayanthus nakama | reverse complement strand
GTTCCCCGTTCCCTGTTTTAGTAACACCCTAATCAGTTAAATTTTTTGCCGGTTCTCAGTAACCAGCTAGATTTTTTGATATTCATTGTCAGTAATCAGCTAAAATTGGGATGCTCAACGTTTCAAACAGGGTTGCCGCGGTCCTTGAAAATCCTGGAAAGTTCTGGAATTGGGAAAAGAAAATTCCAGGCCCTGGAAAGTCCTTGAATTTGTGTTGTGGTCCTTGAAAATCCTGGAATGGACAAAATTTTCAGCTTAAACTGTAAAAAAATAATGAAACTGAGCTGTTTGTCATAACCGAGCATTACACCTTCAATGTAATAATGTATGGAAACAGGAACGGAGGCTCGATTTTTGTACAGAAGCAAATTCTGTAAAGCTCATTTTTGATTTAATGTACATAACAACATTTTTTTGGTGCAGAAGGCCCTTGAATTTGCTCGTAAAGGTCCTGGAAAGTAACAAAACAAGTCACGGACAAACCTGTACTGATCTCCAGTTTTCAGCTCCCCAAAAACTTATACTATATAGTACAACAGTCTATTTGTCAATGACGGAAGGGTGATGAACGATATTTTGTAGGTTGCCAAAAAATTCGGAATGTCATCAGTAATGTTTAGACAAATGTTTGAAAGTATCAATAAACTTCTTAAAAGTTTGAAAATATCGCAGCACCCACGTGCCACAGTGTTTATTGGTTTACTCTATTACTTATTAATTTGCGGCTTATATGTTTAGCCTTGCAGTTTCCTTAGGAACAAAACAAATTTCTTCCCAACGATATCACACAAACAGCAGTGCAGGTTTTGTGTTACCCCATCGAGTTTCACTGCACAGTACAGACAAGAAGTTCACTGTAAACATTTTTGGTGTCAGTGCCAAAGCTAATGTGAATGTGAGTGACGGCTCGAGTCAAAGACTAAAAACGTTTCCTATTTTGTACCATTTCTGCTGTTTCTTGCTCACTTTTATTGTGTGTCCTTTTATATACTATAGACGTTCCAGTATACGAAATTGTATTGCATGCGTAATACTGCATACGTTTGGATCAAATAAGATTTTTAAACTTGTCCGTTGGTTTGATGCTAAGTGAGAAACTGAAAGAAAAGTCTAAATTTGCTGGACATTTGGTAAGCTTAGCAAGTTTGTTCTTAAGGAGTAGATAAATTTTACAGAGGAAGGGCGTTACTCAAAGGCACAAAATTCCAATTCAAACTGGAATAACGTAAGTGGAAGAACTGGTTGCTGTTTATTACTCTTCATCGAGTCTGATTAATATAAAATGGAAGTTACGTAAATAGTTCCATTTATCCATCGCTTCTTTCTCCTTATGCAGAGATCGAGGCCTGAATGTAAATAATTAGCAGGGGTCATTTTCATTTTGGAAAAAAGAACCTTTATTTATTGAAAGTGAGTATGACGGAATAAATGAACAACTCGGGAAGCAAATTTTAAAGTTCGTAAATAGTTTTAATTCTTCGACTATTTCATTTTGTTTTAAAAATGAAGTTAAAAATATAAATTGTGTTACTGGGAAATCGTTCACCAATGTTGTGTAAACTGTTGTAACCATAGGAATAGACGGTCAAATAAACGCTGTAAGCTTGAAAACACGTGACAGTTTTGATTTGGAAACTTGTGTCATGAACCCGGGTTTGCTACCAACCCTGGTCAGGTCGCCAGCCCGGGTCAACCCTTCTCCAGTCAAACGCCTGTAACTGTTTACATGTGCCCCGAGTCAACCCTTCTTGCTGGGAGACCCGGGTTGACCCGCTACGGGCGATTTCTTTTTCTACGCCCAATTCAAAATGACAGACACTTACTAGAACTGTGACTGCTTTAACTGAGACTCGTACTTAGAAAAATTTCAAGAAAAAATATTGAAGTTAAAAAACCCGAAGAAAGGTGGGCATGACGAGTCTCGAACGTAAGACCTCATAAACAGGAGTCACTATTCACTACCATAACATACCCATCATTTCGCTGCCAACACTTCACATTTTTTGTATGTCTATCCAAAGTTCTTACAAAAGTAACCCTGATCCAACCGCAACATTACTAACCATGAAGAACCATCAATAGCCCTATGATGTGAATTTACGAATAATAAATGAGCCGTGACAGTCCGCCATCTTGAAGTGCGCTTCGGCGGGTTGAAAAGGAGTGAGAATTCGCACATAAGATCATGTAAACACGGGTTCGACCGACCCAGGTCAATCCTAATGATTCTTGATTCTCTCAAAGATCAACATAATTTTTTCGAAAGTTGGACTACTTTTTGTCAAAACAAATGAAGCAGTCTTTACGGTTTCTTGGACATGTCAAAACAACTAAAGTAAAAACCAGAAGCATGCAAAAATTGAATTGAACCGGGTCAGGTGAATACGCTTCTGAGAGCTGGCGACCCGGGTCCATGTGAACGTAACTTTTTATAACCCTTTTTATCAAAGTGGCAGTTGATGTTCTCGGTATTAAAAGTCAAAACAGAGACTGGTTTGATATAAAAAAATTATGATGTAATCACTAAACTCCTGAATGAGAAAAACAGGTTGCACGAGAAGCTTCTCATCACAGATGGTCCAGGACGGATTGCTGCAGAAGTTGCATTGCAGGCCCCTAAGGAATTAAAATCGAGACTGAAGTGCGAAAACCGATACATGAAAAACAAGTAGAGAGCTTATGACTGCAATGATTAAAAGTCACTGTACATCACAATCAGACAAGTCTTTAAAGGACGGGTTGGCGCAGTGGTAGAGATCTCTGCCTTCCAACCCTGAGGTCTCCTTACGATCCCCGGCCTGGTCGAGGATTGAATATTTGGGTGACCTTCTCTCCGCTAAAGTTCACTCAGCTTTCCATCCTTCCGAAGTCGGTAAAATGAGTACCAGCATACATGGACCGCTTTGCAAATTTGCTTCTGGTCCGCTGGGGGTAACCTGATCATTGCCTTTGAGCATCTTCATACGGAAAATGCGCTATATAAATGCACCACTTTACCTTTACCTTTTTGCCCACAACCGTCGAAAATGATACGATTGAAGTCAAACGATGGGTCCGTCTTCATCAAAGATGCTGTAGGAATCATGGGTCGATGGGCTGATTAATATGTCATTAATGGATTGCCACAGAAAAAGATCTTAATAGAGTTGATGACTGATCCCGTTTAAAATGAGGTGAAATATACCATCAAAGAAGTTAACTTTGGGAAAGCACCAGCATTAGATAGCATACCTGTTGAGTTGTTGCGCTATGGAGGAGACAATATTGCTACTGCAGTTTCTACATTTATTCTTGGTGTATGGCATGGTAACCCTGATCCTCAGGACTGGGTAGACGTACTTACGCTGTCTCTTTATTAAGACAAAGGTTCAAAGTCTAACTGTGTTGACTACAGGGGCATAAGCTTGCTTGAAGCTGTAGGGAAAGTCTTCTCAAAGGTCCTGTCGAACCGACTGATAAAATGGATTTGCCCTCGTGTCAATCCAGAAAGCCAGTGTGGTTTTAAAATGGAACGGGGTACTATGGACATGATCTTCTTCACCCGCCAGCTGGAGGAGTGTTCGAAAGTTAGTTGAAAGTACTACGGTATTTATTAAAGTTTTATGTAAACATTTCTGTCTCATGTCCGCGAACTCCTTTTCACAGATGATGCAGATTTGGTTACTCGTGCAGAAGAAGACAAGCAGTTAATAAGAGATGTCCTATCTAGAGCATGTCTTGCATTCAGTCTAACCATCAACCCCAAAAAGACAAAGGCCATGAACAAGCCACCAATCGTGATGTGATGTACCGAGTATAATAGAATGTCCCCGGCGTGTCGCATATCACCACAGACAAGTGTTCCATAGAATGTTTCCTTTGTCTGGGACAGGTGATGGTGAGCTACTTAAACGGAGACCACAGCATGTCTTGAAACATCACCGTGATGTTGAACCCAACGTCACGGTGAAAGGAAAGACTTAGCGTCGTGGATGGTTTCGTCTATCTAAGAACCACACTCCGTAGACCCGTCTGACAAAACACACCTGTCCTACATGTGGCTTAGTATGCAAGTCGGCTAGCGGATTGACTCAAGCACTCGATACATAAAAATGTTCCTCGGCTGGTAACTTCAAACAACGGAAAATTCAAATGTCACATCTGCGATGGTACATGCAAGACTGTAGTTGGGTGGAAAAGCCATATGCGTGCACATGATCGTGCAATACGTATGTACGTAAGTACGTGTGTACATATGATATGTGCGCATGTATGTTTCAGTCAGTTCAGGTCCCACATCTGGTACTGGTAAACCATGTAAATCAGAGTACTACTACCTGTGCATGGGTCGGATCGTCGGCGACTAAACCGGCTCCCCTACTAGTATTTAACTGGTGAGGAGGGTGGGTGGACACCCAGCAGCAATAAAAACAAGAGCTGACTGAGGGCGGATGAGCTTATATGAACCAACGGCCATCTACCAAACCAAATCTACTGCCTTGCAAGCTGGCCTTGGGTGGTCAAAGGCTAGGGGGTATACCCGATAAACTAACCGGAGTGAGGTCCCGTTAGGCGTCTAGACGGCGCACCCGCCCCTATTCGACAACTTCTGCATCCCGGCGGGTCTCCAGCTGTCTCGACTTCGTCCTGCTGCTGTACACGGCTCCCCGGGACATGAGAGTGAGGCTGGTGCTGCGTAAGCCTCCCTCGCTATAATCCAAATTCAGCGCAAGTCGTGTCAGTTACTGTCATCAACATCCTTTAAGTCCTGTGCGAGGTGCTGGAGGGGGCACAACTCCTGAGCGTCATCACCACCATGCGCGGGGCACAAACACGCTGGGCAGGTCACGTCTCCCGAATGTCAGACTCCAGAATACCCAAGCAGCTGCTGTGCGGTGAACTTAGTCAAGGGGCAAGGAAGGCAGCGCAAACGCTTCAAAGACTCCCTGAAATCATACCTCAAGGGCTTCAACATCGACGTCATCACCTGGGAAGACGCAGCATCTGACAGACCAGCCTGGCGAAGCATGATTCACAAGGGCGCCCTCCACTCGGAAGCTCAGCGATCCAACGCCGCCATAGAAAAACGTAGGGCAAGAAAGGTTCGAGCCTTGGTCGCTCTCATCAGCAATCAGCGGACACACCGCTGAACGATCTTAAATGTCGTCGGACATGGTCATATTCGTATCGTATCGACGAACAGCAACAGCAACAACATGTATGTATGTACGTCTGTCTGTCTGTCTGTATATATGTATGTATGTATGTATGCCTGTTTGTGAAATGACAGTCGCGTGTGTATAAATCGGTGACAAACGGTTGTTCAAGACGGCTTTTATTTTAATAGTTTTTTGTTAAAATACCTGGAAAACCCAGACCATTACACGACACTGGTTGGAAAATTCCTACCTCGGAGCCTGACCCATGCATGGTAACTCTGAGAGCATTTTGATACTGTTCAACCACGTTTTTATTCAACGATTTCTATATTATTTCGCAGCTGATACTATTTCCTCAGAATGTTTTGATAGGGGGGCGCACCATCAGACCTCCGGGGAGGGGAGTGGGCAGTTTTTTGTGTAGGATATTTTTTTTTCGGTAGCTTTGGGGCTGCAAGATTTTTTTTTGCCCAATGCTAGAGTTTTTCTTAAAGGTCGCACTTTTGCATGATTTTTTTTCTTACTACTTTGCCTTGCACGATTTTTTTTGTTAACTGACCACCCCCCTCCCGGTGATTTGCCCCTAGAGGGCTACTTCAATAACCATAAGTCCAACGCAATTGATTGTCTTCTAATTCTATAGTACGATGCTTCTAGACGTGATCACAGAAAACCTAAAGTGATGTATCGCTTTTAAACAACTGTACAAACCGGTCTCGTGTGTATTCTATAGTAGAGCTCCCGCGCAAAAAAAGTGTATTGGAACTGTAATCACACAAGACCCAAGCTTAAGACTAATTATGGAAACATTACAACTAGAACTGTTTTAGTGGAGTACATGGGTAAAACAAACTGCCGACGGTCCTTTTTGGAGTAAAATATGTCGATGTAGTTAGTAGATCATTAATGACCTTTAGTTTTGGCAACGAGAACGAGTATAACTACTTAGCTTTTGTTCTCGTACTGTTGACTACGAGATCTTTACCAATTCTCGAAGTTAAAAGGACCGAGAGAATTTACCCGACGACTTTGCCAACTCGTGAAGAGAATGAGGTCTTACCGAAAATTCGCGCTCGTAGTCAAATCTAGAGGTCGTTCATGTCAAGACAGATCCACCGACAAAATAAGGCAAAGTAACAGCGTAAGCTTTTTCTTGCAACTTTGACGGCACGTTTTTCTTGTTAAAGTCCCTTTCCTGGCACATGCTTTCCAGTTGTTCAATAGGTTTTTGAACTCCATAAGACCACTTAACACGACTCAGTATCCACAAATAATAACTTCAGGTTGAAGTTCTTAAACACAAATACTCCATTTCTGGAACCTGAAGTTGTCTGAGGGCACTGATGGTCTTAAAATCCTGATTGGAGGAGAACCATATGGTAAACATGTTCTTCAATAGAAACCAGGTAGCTTTAGGCAAGTTTTAGGCAAACTCCAAGGCTATGTTACATATTGCGTTTTCAGCAACGAAAAAAATGGTTAAAAACATCTTTGAACTTTGCCAATCCATCCGGTAAATACGTATCGAAGCTGTCAAACGGGCACTACCTGTGTAGCATATCGCATAATTCCGAAATAGGTGACTGCCAAACAGATAGAACCAAATCTACCCAGCTTTGGAAAAAGTGTCAATCTGACTGAAATCCTCTGTATTTTGATCCTCGTCTGTTCCAAGTTGAAAGCCCCCCTCGTACCGGTTGGACATCACATACAATGATGTATATATAGTTTCAACCTTGATATGTAAGACGGGCAGTTATGTTCTATCTAACATTATTTTTCTTGGGATTGTCATCTGTATAAATCTTCAACGCTCTTTCTTTGTACACGTAACCAGATGAGCGGGTGCTGGCGGGTAACCTGCAATACACAATATTTAGTTCAACTTCATGTTCTCAGAACCACGACAATAACTTAATTGGCACTCCTTGTAGTGCATATGGAGGTAAAAAAAAAGGAAACAAAAACAAAGAAATGTTAGATTTGAATAAACGTCGTGGATGAGAGGCAGCCAGCCAGACAAGAGCCAACAGCACTTGCAAAACAGAGAGACGAAGCAGCAAGAGCTGCAGGCCAGCAGCGGACTTTTTCCGACACAGATAATCTGAACTACACTTTTACTAAACTGCCAAAATCATGCAACTTTAAACTTAGAACTTTTCGCACTGAACTTGTTCGTTCTATTTTCTAGGACGAACAGACAATTAAACTCTTTTGCACCTAGAGCCAGCCGCATTGAAACCGCTTTTAAAACAACTGTTCAGCTTTCTTTCTTAATGGTAAACCTATAACACGTTATTTCGTATTTTCTTGTATATATATATGCGTTAATATCGAGTGCCCAAGTTCACGAGCTGCCATTGTGTCATGATGGTGGTAACCGGGAGGGAACACTGTCCGTTTCTATTGTGTACATGGATAGTATTTGTATATTATTGAGCACTCACACCATGGATTGGGTGGAGAGTCTCTCATAGGAAACGTTCACTATTTACACTTATGCATTGCTCGCAGTTTGAGCACTCTGGTGACTCAACAATGGAAGCCTTTGTATTGTTCTTCCCGGTAAAGGTGGCCGCACTAGCTGCTCCAACTCCCTAATGACTATAGAGCCATCTTTTTAAGCGTTAGCCTCCATTTCATTGTGTCGAATATACTAAGCAATATGCCTATCGGCGAGAAAGATTAGAAGCCCGAACCTCCAACAACACACAGTTGTGAGAAGCTTATGTTTACATTGGTATTATAAACATCTAACACCAAGTGGAGACCAACACTATCAAAACGAGTCCGAAGTATCTGCAATCAGCGGGAACTGCTAATACGAAGTTGCTTTAATCAAACTCCTACCTGGGGAGTGGCCAGCTTTCTCAAATACTAGCTACAGCTCTGTTTGTGGTACGATTCTGACTTATGTTCAAAAATTAGAACTACATTTACAAAAAACGTTTACATGTATAAGAAACTCGAGAAAACGAAATAAATAGTTCTTTTCGTGATTCCTGAGTAAAAAACAAAGCTTTTTGCAAGCACAAAGGCTAAAATTAACTTGCCATAGCAAGAGATGTGAAAACAATTAGCATAGTAACTACACTGAGTTGCAGGTCAAAGGCCGAAAGGATCTTTATCAACGCCAAGAAGGCCTTAAAACCTAGGTACCACGTACAAATATGGTAACTATGTAAAGATCTTTTAGCAACTTAAGGCCCATTTACACTAGACGAAAAAAGTGGAACGGATCAGATAAAGAATGGAACGGATCTGCTAAGTTTTCTAGTGTAAATCGAATTTTATCCGTAACATTCGGATAAAAATTGGCTGCGTACCCACTTCTGGGTTTCTTTTCCCTCGTGTAAACGCAAGAAGCGTTTTGGGGTACCGGTCCCGTCGAGCTTTTCGGAGCCAGCTGTGGTTTTGTACAGAGGTGTTGTAACGGACCCTTCCCGAGGAACCGTGTAAACAGATCTGTACCCGTTCCAAATCGTGTTTATGACGGACCCAAGTCCCATCCGATCCGCACCAACAATTTTATTGTGTAAACGGTGATTTTTTGTGGTACCGGTACCGATTTTTATCCGATCCGTTCCACCTTTTTCAGAGTGTAAATGAGCCTTTATTTTAGAATTTTAAACAAGCAAACAAATAAGCGGAAAAAGTACGAGTATCAGGTTGTCAGGACAATATTTTCAGCCAAGCAATTGTAATACCATGAGCCCTTCTGACAGACCACAACAACGGGATCGCTATTCCGCTCTCTTAAGGGCCATTTTAAAAAGTCACCTGAGATTTTAGGCCAACACCATTAAAAATACCCCGGAGTAGTTCCTTGTGAACCTTCCGTCTCTCCCCTCCCCCTCTAGCATGAAACAATTCATAGGAAACATTCTAATTCAAAATTACAGAAATCCCCAAACTGTCTGTTAATGTATCCCCGTTTTGACGGTACGGCAAAAAAAGGTTCCAAAATACTAACTCGGAAATGGAGGAAATTAAACCCGGAACTTTAGCGATTAACAGTCAGCGATCCAACCCATAAGTTGAGCCAACAGCGCTCACACAAAAGAAACCGACAAAGTCAGTCTAGGAATGCAGTAAGTAAACTTACTTCGCAGTTTCTGTTTTCTGGATTTTCTGTTTCATTTCTTCAGTTACTTCCATCAGGGCTTCTTTCCTGTCCCTGAAGAGTAGCACATAACAGTTTGTAAACAAGTGTTTCGTTCGAAAGCAGGTAAAATAAAAACAAGATGTAAGTAATGAGCGGTCACCTTGGCAGTTATGTGTTCAAACAAAAAAAGGCAACATAGTTACAACGAAAATATATTGCGTACTATGTTACTTTTTTACACAGCCTTTGACGAACCTATACTTGAGAAAGGCCAGGTTTAGCACGATTCTGGGCGAAATATGGTTATGGAAAATCAATGTTTCTACTTGGCACAAAACAAAAGCTCGATTACGTTATCGGTTTAAAATCCGTGCACCAACAAGCAAACGTTTGTATTCGTGATGACAATCTTGTTTAGCTGCAATACGAATGAAAAGCCGGCACAAGCTGACAAGCATACCTGTATAACACAACGGCGCCATCATCACAGATGTAAAGCGGGCTGCTTGTTAAAGACACTGCTTCCAGATACCAGTCGAGATCTTCATGGATTTCCAGCACAGAGACTTCACATGGAAAGGCACCACGACTCTGAAATTAAAAATTACAACGAAATGAACATTTGATAATACAAGATACACAGCACTACATAGTAGCGCAGCACAGCAAAGCACAGCAAAGTAAAACACAATAATTCACCACAGCACAGCTTAACACGCACACACAACACAACACGACCCAGCCCAAGAAACTTTACTTTGGAATGTTTATGCAAAAGGTATACTTCACTCAGGAACGTACAAAGATTTGTCAGTAATTAATCTATATGATTTGTTTTACAGAGTTACAGGCATCCCAGTTTATCACTTACTGTATACCATCTAACAACATAATTTTATACGATTAACACCTAAAAAGGCTCAAAACTTTCACTTCAAACACTGTCTATGACGGTTTAAGATCTGTTTAAATACAACATAGCACAGTAAGAATTTACAGTACCTTTGCGAATTCAAGATCTTCGACAGGAATGTTGCTAATTCGCGATATCTAGAAATATTTTTGGAGATCGTCAATACACTTACAACTAAGTGAGTGTAAAAAGCAAAACACCCAAATAATACAAAAATAAACAACTTGGGCACGGGTCATTTAACATGACGAAGTAGAGGAAGGGAGGGCCTTGATGTGTCAAAAAATTTGGAAACCCTCTAGCTGACCGCAAATCTTTCTCATACCGACCCCCTCCCCCTGCCAATAACTCTTAAAAGGATGCGATCAACTTCAATACTGAGGCAAACCTTATCAAGTTATACGACTATGGAACGAACAAAAGAAAGAGAAATAATATAGTAGAACGCTTAAACAGAGAGGCAATCTCAGTTTTCGTACGTTTAAATTTGTAAGACTTTATCGAGAACTTTATCTAAAAAAACTCGCCTCTTCTTTTAGTTCCTCTACGATTGGCTCCTTCAAAACGACCTCTTGAAATGGACTAACAGTCAAAGAACTTGGATTCCATTGTCTAACGTAGACTGACAGCTCGTCTCTTGATGATCTTGGTTCAGCACCTGTTACGAATAGTTTCCTTATCAATTAACTCTACGTAATGCGGTTCATTATCAATTGTTTTAGCCTTACAGGAACTTATGAACTAAACCAAACAACTCGCCATACACGGCTCACCATGCCACAGTTTGGGACTCAAAAAAGGTTTCCCTTTTTTTCTCTTCAATTAGATGTTGCTAAAATTCAGCCCACTCGTAGGTTTAGTTAAAATTCACCTGAAACTCCAAAGTTACGGAATCGGCTCCAAAACAAAAATAGTTATTGCATTCCCTTCTCATCTTGGCTGTTTAATTGCTTGTTGATAGATCGATTGGTTGGTTAATAGACTGATTGCCAGCTGATTCGTTGGTTGGTTGATTGATTAATGTGTGTTCGATTGCTTGTTTGTTCGGGTGAACCGTTGATGGATTAGTTTATGTATTGATTAACCGGTCGATTGCTTGCTTGCTTTACTAATTAACTGATAAGCTGGTCGATTACTTAGTTGGTTGATTGATTGGTTCTTTCACTCACTGATTGGTTGACTGATTCATTGGTTGATTAATTTATTGAGTAGTTGATAAGTTGATTGGTTGATCAACTTATTGTTTGTATGGTTAGTTTATTGAGTGAATAGTTAGTAGATAAACAGTTTTGACGGTTGATTGATTGATTGATTGACACATATTTGAGTGCATAACATTTCAGGATGAAAGACAGCCCTATGGAGCTTGAATTTAAGTTAACTAAAACTAAAAACTAAAAGACAAAAAATTATGAAAAAGGATTGGAAGATCATGTACATGATGTCCGCCAGAACTTGAGTTCACCTAATTCTTTAAGTCCCTGTCCACAGGTGGCCATGAATTTTCGGAAACGACGATTCTCTGTATATAAAAAACTTGCGGCCACACACTGCGTTTTTGAATCGTGTTTGCGGAAAAGCGAGCCTGGAACCTACCAATGACGGCATCGTGTTGGAAAAATCCCCGTCCACCGAATACGATGAGCCTTCGTTTTCAAATATCGCCACCCAGAGAGCGTGTCTGAAAACCTCCGTTTTTGATGCCCAGAAAACGTCGATTACGTGTGGACAGAAACCGAATTCGAAAATGTTCCAAAAACCCCGACTACGTATGGACAGGGTCTAAGAATTTAAATGAGATACAAGATTGCCAAGTAGTAAAAGAACGAAACCCACCTGATAATTCTTCTACAAAGAGCTCAAAGTTCATGAAAATCTGGATGTCTTCCTCAAAAACTTCTGAATCCAGATATACAATGCCTGGGTTCTTCCAAGTCTTCTTTCTTAGTCTCATTCTTCAATACCAAACAAACAAGGAACGCGATCAGTTTGTATTTTAAGGAAGAAAATAGTAAATTAGCAACGTGTAACGTGCCACTTAGCAGGCAATCGGCAGTGTTAGTGTTGGACAATCTGTATCTAGAACAGTTCTGTCGTGAGTTCTCTATATTTCCTTCTACTAACAACATAAATTATGTTACCATCACTGTGACGATTTACTTTAAAATATTACAATAAATATAGTCGATCTACAATCAAAAGAAAAAAAACTGCAAACCAGCAATTGTTGTTGTTGTTTGGGGACGGGCCTCGGAGGTGGGAAAGGGAGTATCTGGGGGGTTCGAAAGGGGGTACCTGGGAGGTGGGAAAGGGCGTACCTGGGGGGTGGGAAAGGGGGTACCTAGGAGGTGGGAAAGGGGGTACCTGGGGGTGGGAAAGGGGGTACCTTAGAGGTGGGAAAGGGGGTACCTGGGAGGTGGGAAAGGGGCCTGGGTACTTAGAGATCTATCAAAATGAAATAATATCGAAGTTGGAGCTGTCCATATAAGCCAGCATTAAGAAAAAAAACTAGGTTAGCAGTCATTACCCAACCACCTTCTTTACACACTGGATCTATTTCTAACTATAAGAAACCACAATCTTCAGAGATCTTCAGAGAACGAGAAGGACTCATACACATGTCGTCTTTGCAAACTTTGAATTTTAAGCTAGGAGCTTTGAGGCAAGAAAAGAGTTGGGGCTTAGCCTCTTATACCGCAACTTCTTGTTTAAGGTAATGCTGAGTTATCTTAAATTGCCTCTTTAGCTTTTTTGTAATCATGTTAGGGACATTTTGTTTTTCATCTCAAAAAAAACTTAAGTTAGACAATCTTACGAGTGTAAAATTTACAAGTATATGTAGCGCGTCAACAGGAAAAGGGTCTCCTGAATTGTGTCAGGGAGACTAAAAATAACTCGTTAATTTTTGTCCAAGTTTCATGCTATTTTTAGAAGTTGGTTCGATAATCTTTTCACCACATGCAAACTAGGATAGTAATTCAAGAGAAAAGCTAATGACAGGGGAGAGAAACTGAACTGAGCGAAATACCGTATGCATTTTTTTCTGCTCATTCTCTCCCTCCTTCCCAAAAAGATTTGACAATAATTGGTTACAATGTCACTTGATCTATAAAAATATAGCTTTCTGAACCAACTGCAGCTAAAAGACAACTGAATTAAGAACATTTGAAAAGAAACAGTACTATTGTCCATCAGACGCCTAGTTTTCTGCATGAGACCCATTTCTTGTTAACAGCGTAGATATATAAGCAAGTTGTACAAGACTCGTCACCAATACTTCAGGCCGGGGATCTGGACGTTTTTGAAGAGTCTGTGACATGCTAACGCTGTTTTTCGCGTAATTCTCACAGAATAAAACTCCAGTCTAATTGGCGTGTCGCTCAATGAGCTAAAACGCGTAAAACATAGAACTTTCAATGATATTCATTGTGGAAAATGTTGCGCGATACTCGTTTTGAGTGCTCCAACCAAACTTGGGGCATTCGGAAAGTATATCGACGTTTTGCATAAATATACAGGGCATTATTCTTTCTTGCTTCACTCGAGAGAAACCAATTGATATACTCTCATTACCAAACAACATGTTTTGTGAGGATGATGAAAGAAGAGTTTGCATACTGATCAACTGGTTGAGGTTGAAAGGGTTAAAAAACACAGCCAGCAGCCACGTGATAGTTCACGGCAATGATTGCGGTATTATGCTGGTTTTGGCACCACAAAGCAAAAAGGAAAACACTATCACTATGTTGACTATTACCAATTAGAACCAACCTGTCGACAGGAATGTCGAACCCACATCGTCTGCAAATTTCAGGTTGTAACAAATCTTTACAGTCCTTCACGGTTAACCCTTTCTTGATTATCCAGTTAAAGAGAAATTTTGTCACCTGAAAAGAAGCATAAAACAATACATTATCCAACAATGCTTCGGATTACACACTGTTTCTGACTAGTATTTAGTCAGACGGATGATGTTCGATATATCAAGTGATTTCATGGTGTTAGACTAGCATTCACAAGTGAGGAACTAATTCTCTTGCCAGTAATCATCATCTTGGTTAACTCCCACCAGCTCTCTTGTAGCTCAGTTGGTTGAGCAACGACGATCTGTTCTGGAGATTGTGGGTCCGCATTCCACCGGGGTCCTTTATGTGGGCATATTTCCTCTCTAGGGCCATCTATCAGGGCCCGGTCGCTTGAAAAAGGATTAAATTTAAATAACCCAGGAAGATGTCGAGAAGCTGTACTCAGAATATTTCCATTGCAGATAGTTACAGGCGAGACTTCAAAACCCAAATGAGAAGAAATCAAAGAACCTGCAACTCCGAAGTGAATCATTTTGCTTTTCTGATATTTGGAAAAGATACTATTTTGCAGTTGTTTTGTCTTTCATGGGATTTTGCTCCTCTTCATTTGTAAGAAAACAATCACTCCTGGAAAGTCATGAGCAACCCAAACTTTCAAACCTACCCGTCTTTAATGTTTTGAAGAGTTTGTTAGTTTAAGTACAATTTGGAAATATGCAACAAGGACCTTCTGACAATGAATAGTTCTACTACGAGTTCTGTGACTGTAATGTCCAACACTCATCATTGAGAAGAGATTAAGTTTGTCGTACCTCGGCGTCATTAGGTCGAAGCAGTGATATTCGCACTTCACACTCGCCCTTCCTCAGGGCACGCCCGTATTTGATTCGAATCTGACACACAAAAACATTTGGTTAAATTGTATCTAAAATAGTCGTTGATCATATTAGTGTATTGCGTTGGCAGTTCAGATTAAAACAGACCGAAACGTTTTTTTGTTGGGAATCATGATTTGGTGCTGAAGAATCGAAAAATTTTATTTCCTTATTGCGGTTGATTAAGGCCAACCCATGATCTCTTGCAACATTTTTTACTGTTTATGGTGACGTGTTAGAAACACTAAAGTAAACGGCAGTAGGATGAACCTAGCTCATAATGATATCACGATTGTACTGCAGAAATACCGTATTCATTAAAGATACCTGAAGGACTAAAAAGACACTACCCACCCAGCGATTACCCAACTCCGCCTAGAGGCCGACCCCATCCCGCAAGGCATTCTGGTTGGGCCAAACTTTTAGATGAATATTGGTAGTATTCCGGACAGGAATACAAACTGCAATATTCCGAGATTCTCTATGGAATCCTTTCGCTACAAAGCAATTACTCAAACTAACAATTTTGTTGGTGGATGGAACGCAAAAGAACACTGGACACACCGATACAAATTCCATTCGATTCTTGTGCCCTCACCTTTGCGCCATCTTCGAAAGTGGTCAGGGAATCAGAGAGTTTTGTATATTCAATTTCCTGCGAGTTTGTGTAGATTCGATAAACCTGCAAACACGAAGCAAATATCTTCAGAAACCAAGAAAAAAAGTAAAAGATAACTTGATGGTTAAGGAAGCCCAAAATCATGTTAAGAGAAACAACCACTCATTAACAAGAACAGAAGGCCGATCGTGAGCTGCTCGTGTTTAAGTAAGCCAGGATGTTCAGAAGTTATACTGAAATGTATTCGGAAGCAAGCTAATCACGTAAACCTGAAAGAACAGCACAAATCAATCTTTCGAGATGTAAAACCAATCACGGGTTAAAAATCTAACCCAAGTTAACGCTAACCCACTTTTGAACAACCGGGCCAAGAATAATGTTCCTGGTGAGAGAACTTTGGGTTAGTAAACTTAGATTAGAAAACAAACGGTACAAGAAACAAATGGGGCAAAAATTCTACAGTAATTGGGCATTTACAGACACTGAAAATTGGTGGTTATAAAGCTACTGTACCGCAAGGTGTTGCCGTAAATAAGCTTCTGGAAGCTATCTTTGCCTAGAGGTGACTGAGCACACCTTCGATAGGAATAAAGACTGATTTGAACTCTAAAAAAAAATTAGTTTCTCGAGTATAAAAACAGCCTTAATTACTATCAAAAGTGCATGTGCTCAGCCACCAGCAGATATTGCTAATAAGAAAATCTTCACCAGCAACAGCACACCTTTGGAACTTTTACCGGTATTCTTGCCAGTAACTAGTGTTTGTTTCGAGAACCATACTACAAGTTCCACACCCTTTACTGACTTTCCAGGACCTTTTGTAACAGATTTTTGATCGCCTTCTGTGGCAAGCAAAACATGAAGACTTTGCATACATGTCTTACAATTTTTAAAATCTTCAGAAAACGTTCTGGTAGTGTCGACAACGCCATTTTTTCTTTAGTAAATGGTCGATGTCATTTATAACAGTTGATACTATTTCCAACAAAAGTCGATGCAACTGCAATATATCTAAATACAGGAAAAGGAATGTGAGCGGCACTCAATCAAATTGTTAGCGTAGTAGTATTGTATAGGACTGGGATGGGTTCAAAATATGATCATTCTTTTTTCTATCTCTTAATTTGCTTTTGTTCTCTTTTTACTGTTTAGGTTCTTCTTTTTGGTTTGGATTAGGATCAGGGTCAGGGTTAGTATTAGTTGTATTTCTGAGACCACAATTTTATCTTCTTCATGAAAACGACAACACGCTGCTGTTGGAAATGGCATCGCCTGCCACTAATGGAACCAACCGTTTATGAAAGGAAAAGTTGCGTCGACAAGCAATGCTAATAGTCTGGTTTCAAAAGATTTTCCAGACATGGCATTTTCTTCTCCAAATTCAGTGACATTCCAGAACGTCCAATTTCCGTGGAAAGTCTGTGTTTAGGACGCAGTTTTATCCAACCGCTTTACCTTGAAAAGATCTGATGTACTGTCCACATACGGCTCCAACATTTGCTTCAATTCTCCCAGAGTCATCCTCTTGTCGACAGACAACATAGTTTCTGAATGCAACACAGCAACAGATTTTAGCAAGAAACATTTTAACAACATGAAAAAGCCAAATCACAGTATGAAAGCGAAAGGCACGTTAAGGCCATAAAACAACAAATAATTGTAGCTAACGCAACAATTACTGTCTCAAACTTAAAGTTAGTGTATTAAGTTTCAGTCCATAGCGCCACTAACATGTGTTTGATACCCGTAAACCGACCTCTGTTTCCCTGGAAAAATTACAAAATTATCTAAATGGTGATGTAAACCTGTTTTATTAGTCGTTTTTGCAAGCGAAAACAAGCTAAACGTTTCTGATTCGACTATCTCGTCGCTTCACTTTCTACTCTCACTTGTCACTTTTCTAATATCAACGGGGTTTACAGACAAATCTCGTGTTGGCGAATTTGCATGCAGCACATCAAAAACAATTTAGAACCTTTCGTCTTAAAGGTAAAGATGAAAAAAAAAATATTAGTCGAAATCTGAATCTCCATGTCACGAGATCTGAATCTCCATGTCACGAGATCTGAATCTCCATGTCACGAAATCTGAATCTCCATGTCCATAATGTCACAATAAACCTTAAATGTCGCAAGAGTGATGCAAGTAGCTTAATTTTGTCTGGTCGGTCTTAATTGTTTTAAAAAGAAAAACGTCAGTTTTGAGTGCTGAAGCAAAGTTCTTGTCTTCCCAAATGATGAATACTAACGAAAGGGCTGGCACCATGAACCTGGTTGACTGGGCCCTTCCGTCTTGCCCACTGAGTTTCAACCCAAGTTTACATAGAGTGAGACAGCAAAGTATGTATTGAAAGCAATAACATTTGGAACAAACGGATTTTATACAGGAATTCGAATATACCTTTATAGCTTGCTGGATCTGTGGAACTCTTGTCAGTGTCGTCCACAACCAAGGAATGCTCTACAAAGAAAAATTCAATATTTAAGATTTATAACCATAGCGTTACTTCAACAATAAAACTACAGAAACCAGGACGATTTTTGAGTTCGTTTATCTGAGCAAACAAAAATATTCTTAGCAAAACCATTCCCATGATTTTTCCTCTTGAGCTTGTGGCCTCGGTTTCTGCAGTAAAACCTGAACCTTTTTTGCTGGTATTGACATTGACTAAATATTATCTACAAACTATCCAAGTTATGCCCTAGGAACCTCTGACGATGCCTAGGAACACACCTAACTGATAGCCAAGACCCGTGTAGATGATGCCCATTATGAACACCTTAAATGTTGTCTAAGAACAACGTAAATGATGCATCTGAACGCCTCAAATGTTACCTAAAAAATCTAGATGCTACCCATTACAACAATGTAGATAATACCACGAACGTCTTAAATTTTACTTCAGAACCATGTAGATGATACCCACGAACACTGTTAAACGATGTTCATGAACAATCTAGACGATGCATGTCAAGATCCTAAATGTTACTTAAGAACAATGAAGATGTCCACAGAATCACATAACACCATTAATGTTATCTGCAAACTATCTAGATTATGTCAAGGAACATCCCAGACGATAACTATGGACAGTGGAGACGAAGCCCATGACAAACACTTCAAAGGATATCTAAGTACAATGTAGATAACGTCCACGAACACCCTAACTGAGACCTTTCCAGGTGACATAAAGGCAGATTTAGAAGATAGATTTGAGATGCTAGTCCCACGTGGCATGTGACGTATTTCTTCTATTTACACATGAATAATTCATCTATTATTGAAATCGAAAGGATAAATAAAGTTGTTGTGCGAGGCAAGATACAGAATGTGATGTCATTCATACAACCACTGAGTAATACCGCAAGTCAGTTATCACTTAAAATAACAGAAATTGTGAATTTGTCTATTCTAAGTTTCGCACCCCGGTCCCTGGACTACAACATTAACCTTGTATTGTTTTACCCTCATTTGTAAACACAGTGTATTTTATTCTCATGCGAGGTGCAATAAACCACTATTACTGTTGTTTTCGATTGTGATCTTGTTACTTGGTAGAGTCACCAAAATGAATTCAGTCTATCCAGCAAAAGAACAGCTTTGATAAGCACTCCATGTCCGCTTACCCGTAGGTTTTGTGCTGGGATCGGGAAGCAGGGCGACAAGTTTCACTGTATGCTGGTATCGGTCCAGAACTTTAAACAGTTCAGAATCAGGAAACAGCAAATCTTTATCATCGGAACCGGAACACTCAACAAACACCTACAACAAAGGTAGAGTTTGTGTAGAAATCAGTGATACTTTAATACACTGGAAGTTCCAAGAAAAAAGTTGCATTGTTTAGCTGCAAAAACTCTTTTCTCACCATGACATTTGGAAATATCGTGGGTGATTCAGACTGTCGCAAACTAAAATACTAGCGACGTACCTGGTTGGACTTGGAGAAGCCTTCGCTTTTCAACGTCTTGTGGGGGCTTTCCAGTGTTTTTAGTTCACCAAATGTTCCATCCAGAAGTACAAGTCTCATGTGCTCTGATGACAAGCCCAGTGTCTGGTAACAAGCCACAAAGCATAAAACGATAAGTAAAAAAATAATTCTTTAGCCGTGCCTATAAACATACAATTGAAAATACGTTTCTCTGGTGCACAGGTCTGGCCGATATTACTGGTTGAAGAAAATGTGAAATCTCCGCTGAACAAAACAAAACAAACCTGATCAGCGGGTACTTTACAGACCCTTCTTAAGCTTTTATTGTCTCCTTTATAGTATCAATCTATCTAAAATAGGTTGGCTGGTTTTGAGAATTGAAGAACTAACATTAACTCCAATATTACTGAGATGAATTCTGAACTTCTCCTAACCTTTCAATAAAAATGCAAGGAGATAGGTAAGGAGATTTGTGAAAATTATCTTTGTTACCGTAATCGTATTTTTTTTCTTTTTGTTGTAATGGGTTCATAAGATCAAAAATATGTTCTTGTATTACGCAGCTTTGACCGCTGGTTCAATCCTGTTGTCAATGCTAACAAACTCTGAGGTCGACCAACTATTTCAAAGTTTGTTGCAAACACAAACAACTAATTTATAGCGAGTTAATGCTAAAGTGACCAAAATGATAACACTTGTCCCTAGGAAATTATCCTCTCACCTCACTGATGAGTGCTTTGAGCTCTTTCACAGTCTTCTTAAAGTACCCCCTCAGGTTAACTGGGTCGGATATTTCGCCAGTCGATAGATTTACTTTGTGAATCTGGAGATTGGTTCCTGAAGCAATAAAGTTCACATTAGAATTAATACAGAAATGAAAAAAAGTGTTGCGTTTTCAAATTGATCAAAAATCTGTCTTGAAACTAACAGTCACACGCCATCACGTTTTGTCTAATTGTAAAGACGAGTACAGAGATTATAAAAATTGAGCCAAGCCATAGTCTATGCCACTGCCATAGTACTAATAATATTTTAAGTGTGAAACGTCTAAAGAAATCACTAACTAGGATTTGTGAAATTATCTAAGGGACCAACCGTTAACTATTGTGGGAAAAGGGGTGTCGGTGGGAGATTTGAAAATAAACATGTTAATCTACTAGAATTAAACTCCTGTAGCACTTCAGTAATCTAAAATCTTGCATACTCAAGATCAAACCACACCACCCGTTGTTTCATATTGCAAACGATTTGCCCCCCATGACGAAAGATGTTCTTGAAAACGAGTTCGCTTAAATTAAAGTTGAGACCTAAATACAATCAGAATAAAGAAACCTCCAATCAGGGTCTGAAGATGTACGCATAAACAGCAATGCGGCGTCTTACCCCCTGGTGCGTAGGAGGGGAACTGTGCATCAGCTTGTCTCGTCTCTAATAGGAGATCGAAGTTGTAGGTTGATCTTGGGCCTCCACCAAGCAAGTCTCCCATTGGCGTTTTCTACAACAGCATAATATTAACTGTACATTAGTAAATCAGGAGGGAAACATATAACATTGTAATGACTTATGAAAGTATAATATTCCATGATTTCATGTTTTATGTCGAGCTTTACGGGTCCGGTCTTCCAAATTGTGGTCAGTTTCTCATATGCCCTCGTAGAAATTTACTTCATGGTCCAACACTGATCTACAAAACAACCTGCAAGAACAAGTTTAGCTGATATATAGATGTGATTTCCAATACTTCCAAAAAATTGTTTCTTAAGCCACTGTCATCCAGGGCCTGCGGAGGAGAAAGGGCAGGGGCAACTCTAAAGAGTTACTGAGGAAGCGTTTTCAGCACCCCACCCCACCCCGCCCACATACACATACACTTTAAGTCACTAGTCAGCTCCCCCCTCCCCCCCCCCCACTCTC